>CM038682.1:302754577-302837077 GCA_021605205.1 Aegilops longissima
CCAACAACAAACATAGGAAGTGTTAGTGTACATCAAAGCTGTGAGACTACATATAAAGAAGCATGCAACTATGACTTGACTCCGGCCACTACCTTCTTGCTGTTGAAGCTCACAAGAGTTCATCTGATATTGCCAACTCGTCTTGTGTCAAGAGTGCTTGGGAAGTAGTGTCGGTGGCAAGGGAGCTTAGGGCGATGCTTCTAGTTGGGTTATTTATTTAGTATGTCGTGCTGTTGGTAGTACTGTGGTAGGTGTTGCAAGAACTAGGGCTGTCTCTGCTTGTTTGGTGGCAGCTATTATTTGTTTCTGTTTGGCTTTGCGGCGTTAATGTAGCATGGGATGCCGTGTTTGTAGAATTTTCCATTTGGACTTTCACCTTCTATTGCACCATCGTTTTGCGGCAGAATCTGCGAGATTCATCAAAGCCTCATTCCACTGCCATTCTACATTTCTTCCTCTTTCTACGTGCCATGTTAAGTCAAGCGAAAAGAAAAGCGAATAAAATTTAGTTCTTGAGAACAAATTGATGCGTGATGTAGACGAATAAAACTTTGATGTTAGACAACCACATGATAGGGGGATGTAAAATGTATGAAAAAACAGGGCGGAAGAGATAACCAGAACTATGATGTGTAAACTAAGAAGAAGACATTTCACCAAATTAGAAGCAATGCATATGGAAGGTAGACACCATATGAAAGATGCTACAAATGCCGGCTCTGCCAAGTTAACGGTGTCTCCGGCATAAATGGCGTTTAAACAAATGTGAAGTACAACAAAAATAAATCATATGCAAGATGCAAACAACATCACACTACCATGTTAGAGGTCTCTCGTCATTAGTGCCATTGCATATTCTCGGCATTGCATATTCACAGCTTATGATGTGTAAACTAAGGAGAAGGCATTTCAACAAATTAGAAGCAATGAAAGCTAGACACCATATGAAAGATGCAAATAATATCACTCTACCAAGTTAAAGCATCTGCAAATCATAAAGTGCCATTTCAACAAATTAGTAGTACAAGCTAGAAAAGAATGTGAGATGTAACCTATATCACACTCCAGAAGTCAAAGCGTCTTATGATAAGTGATTGTTGCAGGTTACACAATAGTAGTAATTTGATGTAAGAACATGGTGTGATACAGATATTGTATGTTCTAGAAGCGAGGAACCACGTGTCTTATTCAAGTATAATGTGTAAAAAGTAAGCGAGATGGAATTCAACAAAATGAAGCAATACAAGCTAGATATCACACATAACATGCAACCACATATAGCGATTGCCAAGTTAGAGGGAGGGCCCGATGATGCTGCACTAGGGGAGACATGCTCATCATAAACACTGCTTTGTTGAGTGTCTATGCATGTGTTGTCTGAAAATCATCTTGGGGGTGTGGAGGGAGTAAAGCTGTGGGGAGCCCTACTGAGGAGTCTGGATTAGGGGGTGTCGGGATGGCGAACTATCATCTTTGGCGGACTCTGGACTATGAAGATACAAGATTGAAGACTTAGGTCCCGTGTCCGGATGGGACTTTCCTTGGCGTGGAAGGCAAGCTGGCGATCTGGATATGTAGATCTCCTACCATTGTGGCACGACTACAGTGTAACCCTAACCCTACCGATTGTTTATATATAACCGAAGGGTTTTAGTCCGTGGGGCGAACAACAATCATACCATAAGCTAGCTTCTAGGGGTTTAGCCTCTCTGATCTCAAGTGGTAGATCTACTCTTGCACTACCCATATCATCAATATTAATCAAGCAGGGTAAGTTATTACCTCCATCAAGGGGGCGAACCTGGGTAAAACATCGTGTCCCTTGTCTCCTGTTACCATCCGCCTAGGCCTTGCGATTCGGGACCCCCTACCGAGATCCGCCGGTTGTGACACCGACATTGGTTCTTTCATTGAGAGTTCCTGCGTAGTGCGTCACCTATAGGCTCGATGGCTCCCGATCATCAACAACGACCGCAGTCAGGTGAGAGTTTTCTCACGGGGCGGATCTTCATATTCGGCGACTTTGCCTTTGCGGGCAATTAAACCCAGCCATCTGGAGGCGATCGAAAGCTTCGCCCCAGGCGTCGAGTCAGCTTTGGAAGATTAAACTACGGCCCCGACATCCGCGGAGACTTGATCTTGGCCAGGATTGAGCACCAGCCGCGCGCGCGCACTATCTCGATGGGCATGATCTAGCTCTGCCACGGAGCGATGTCACAGAGGCGCACTAGTGTCGCTCAGACCATTGATTCGGAGCCGATCTGCGCCGATCGAGGATGGTTGGTTGGACACCACCTCGGGGCTGAAATCTCTCGGCGATTGGGCGAACACCATCCTGTCGCTGCGAACCGTGACTCCAAGGTGCGGACTCCTCTCCGAACTCGAGACCCTTGGCGCCTGCCAATCAGATCCGATTAGGCGCCGGATCATGGAGTTCTTTGCCGCGAACATCTTTCACTTTTCGCCCTTTGGCGACATCCACGAGTTCACTAAAGTCTCTCTCTTTATCCGGAGAGCCCTGGCGGACTACGGTCGGGAAGGTTGGAGATCTGGACGGCGAAGAAATTCAACGCCCACCACCACCCACTTTGTAGTACTTGTCGATGATTTAGCAGTGCCGCTCGACTCGACTCCGAAGACATCGGGCGGTATGGGCGACGATCTGAGAGGCGACCAAGAACCAGCGCCTCTGAGGGCCTTTGGAAGGCCACCTCGATCATACTGCATATACATGGTGGACATCCCAAAGAGGGAATAGCGATGGAACAACGGAGATGACCCCTCAAAAACATAGCCCAGCGCCCGGCGTCGGCGGTGCGCTCTAAATCCGCCACAGCAAAAGCGGTGATTCGGCACGGAGAGAATAACACCGGATAGTGCGAAGACAACCCCTCAGAGCGGGATTCAGCCGCGGGAGGAGGAGAAGCAAGTCCACCCATGGCGGTCTGGCGAGAAAAAGAGGTGAGAGGGCGATAACTATCGCCTCCCTCCGAAGATGAGGCAAGCCTCGTGACGGCCAGCCAATTTGTAGCGTGCCCGAGGATCCGCCCGAACAGGAAGCGTTCAAGCGAGGCTTATGGCCCACGGACAAGCAGCCTTAAGAAAAGCAGTAACAGCTTAGAGCTGACCAAGACCTGCTAGCTAGCGGATGGTGAAGTCCTTGCGGCGAAGAGTATGAACTCGAGCGCCCTCCAAAAGCTACCCCAAAGCGCAGGCCGTTGCCTCGATCAAAGGAGAAGCACCCATGTCACCGGCGCCGCGACATGGCAGACCCGTGCAGCGTGGCGATGACGCAGAAAGCCTCTCGACCCTCGCTCAAGCCACACCCGGCGCGCTCAAAAGTACCAAGGCCTTGGAAAAGCAGCGCCCGGACTTGCGAGATATATTGGAGGATAAGGAAAATCATACAAGATCGATCTACGGATCGCGAAACTAGCCAACGTCGTTGATGATAACGTCCGCGCGGATCGGCAACTCCGGCGGGCGAACCTGATGAACAAAGCTCATATGAGCTACGTCATGATATATTACTCATGAGACGCCGCACACCCACTATGCTTCACGCAGATGAAGTAATGGATCATCAAATCCCGAGGGCTTCAAACCCGTAAACGTCGAATCATACGATGGTACCCACGGATCCTGCGGATGCCGGATCGAGGACTATCTCCTCCATATCCACATGGACCGCGGTGATGATCTACATGCCATCAAATACCTCCCCTCAAGCTTAAAGGACCAGCTCGGCATTGGCTTAACAGCTTGCTAGCGAATCAATCGGTTGTTGGGAGGACACGAGGCGCAGTCCTTGATAACTTCCGGGCACATATATGCGACCACCCGCCGATGACCTTAGCCATATAAATTCAGCAGCGGAAGAATCGGCGGAGACAATTACGGGACGCGGTTCCTAACAAGAAAAAATCAGATCGTCATTGTCCGGGATCACGGGCGCTAGCAGCAACTAAACATAACATCCATGACGGTAGTGGCTGGCCCGGCACCTAGGACAGGAAAAGCGAAATCCATGGCAGCCCTTACGCACTCATGAGCCGCTTTTGCGGGGAGAGGATAACTGGCTAGCTCGAAACAACAACTTGGCCAAACACCACGGTAGTTCGGATATCAAGGGCAGCAATGGCGGTCGGCGTCGAAACAAGAGCAAGCGCCGCGTTAACAGCGATAATGCTTGAAGAATCGACAGCCAATGCGGATTGGAAGCTCTAAACCGGTCAGCGGAAAAAGCCATTCAAAAGAAATGCCCAGGCCGTCAACTTGGACCGAATACTCGATCTCTTGTGCCAATACATGCACCCCGAAAAACCAGCCAACCACACCAGCGAGGACTGTTGGTGTTCAAACTCGCGAGCAAGTTAAGCGCCCGAACAGCGACAAGGGGCTGCATAGCGATAGTGAGAAGAGCCCGACCGCCCGAACAATAGAGGACGAGAAGGTTTTCCCGCACAAGTGCGGACCGGTGAACATGATATCGCAGCGCGCACATACCAAGGGCCGAGGCTTATGCGCTAAAGGGGCGATATATGCGATAGAGCAGGTCGCGCGAGGTTCAACCCATGGTCTTCCTGCCCGATCACCTTCGATCGAAGGACCACCCACTAGCATCCGTAACGGCGGTTCGCCGCATTGGTTCTTGACCCAATTATTGTGGTTCACCTCACCGAGTCGATGGGCGGCGGTAGCAACTGAACACCTTTGTCGATGCTCGGTCGCCAAAATGGGCATAGACCCCTCAAAGTTAAACCCACAAAGGCGACCTTTAAAGGCGTCATACAGAGTGTAGAGGCCAAATTATGCGAGCTGGATTACACTCGAAGTAGTCTGGATAACTTCGAAGCGAAGAGTTAATCTTCGACATAGTCCGTTCGCGGCCCTATCACGCTTTTGCTGGACGAACCGCATTTGCAAAGTTCAATGCGGTGCCGCTCGCATACCTC
The DNA here is from genome assembly GCA_021605205.1 of Aegilops longissima. Classification (NCBI taxonomy): domain Eukaryota; kingdom Viridiplantae; phylum Streptophyta; class Magnoliopsida; order Poales; family Poaceae; genus Aegilops; species Aegilops longissima. The sequence goes on from CM038682.1 coordinate 302,759,533, forward strand.
AAGCTCAAGATGCGGGCCCTCGAGGAGTAATCACCGGTCAATCGAAACAAAAGCAGCTCTCTCGAGCGGAGAGCTGCAGCGGCCCTCATGGCGGAGGTGCAAAGCAGCCTCTCACGGCAATTCTCGAGTCCGGTCACTCGCGTCCGGACACTATCAAGCGCGCCGGAGTAACCTACAACAAGACCGCTTTGGCACGATCCAAGCATGCGTAACAATCCGGCCCCAACCTAACCCTCCAGCGAAATTGCGAAGCCCGTTACTACACGCGTACCTTAACTACGCTGTGGAATACCATGGGCATAAGGGAGGGGGGCGACCACGGCTGCGCCCGAATGTGGCTCCAGCGCCCAGGGGCTCCGATTGTGTCATTCTTTTTCTTTTTCTTTTTCTTACTTCCAGGGACTCTGTTCTCCAAGCAGCCTGTCGGACGTTCGCGCCGAACTCCGCGATGCAACAGGCGGGAAAGCAGCTCACGTCGAGGTCTCGGTGGTCTCTACTACGAGCATTATACTGTTTTACATACCATCCAGCTTACCCATGGAGGGACATGTTAAATAGTCCCATCCTTGCTTATCGCTAATTTGTATCGTTCTGCTTTTATTTGCAGTTTCTTTTTAATAACCAATATATAGCTCTTGCCTATTATTGCATTCTTTCCCATTATATATGTTCATTTATGACATTGCGCTGCAAATACACTCACGAATGCGGCTAATACACCGAGGGCTTATGTACCCCAAAAACATGGTGTGATAAGTCCGAACACTTTCACAAGTCGGCACCCGAACTTATAGCATTATGTGCATCGACTCGAATCATGTCTTGGAATTGATAGTTGGGTTTGCGATCTCTCGTGTTTTGGTACCTTACGTTCCGTTATATCGGCTAAGGTAGCACCGGAGAACCACTGCGATTGTGCCCGGTTGAGCTGGGTTGAGCACCTCGATGGAGAAAGCTAAAACGGCCCGTCATGATAGGCGCGAGCCGATGCGCTGTTCGAGAGGTTTTTCGGGTCCCTAAAGACTTATGCACGCAGAGCGAGAACGGTATTGTCCGGCCAAAGGCGTGGATGGCGCCCGAACTTCGATCTTCCGAATACTAGAGGCCGCCCGAAATTTAAAATTATAAATTCTATGGCTAAGTGAAAGTGTTCAAGCATTATAAGTCCGGTTGCCTTGTTACGTTCGTTGGCGCCTCCTCGATGGACCCAGAATGGGAACAAGAGCGCTCAAGTTTATCCCAAACACCCGGCACTTTCGTGGCATGGGGAACAAATAACGACTTGCCATCTCGGAAAGGTAATATTTTAAATTAACAAAGCGTTGCTTAGCGCGCATGAACAAGTTTTTGAGCGTCGCAGGATAACAAATGCGAGTCTATTCAAAAATTACATCTTTGGAGCCTGATCCGCTATCACGGTACGGCACCCTTGCCGAGCCCTCATAGTACATTTGGTGTCGCGATGCTCCTTGCCCGCCGGTGGCCCATCCGTCACAAGCTTCTCCGCATCCAGCTTGCCGGTGCACTTTGCAGCGGGCAAGGCCCAACGATGCACCTTCAATGCAGGCAGACGATGGCTGACAACCTGCGGACATCGTCCACCAGTAGCCGCACTAGCCCAAAGTAGCTCCGAGGCATGGCTTCCAATAGCACAAGCGAACTATGAGGCCCTTCATGGCCTGTTGGCGACCTTGTGGGCTCGACCAGCTGCTTCGGTTGGTTACGGCAAGGGCACCGATGTCCAGCCTCGGCATCTGGGGACAGAACACCTTCTCCATCGAGCTCCCTCCTTGGCGCGGTAGAGCATGGCGGCATCGGACACCTCTGAGGGAGATCTGCGAATGTCTCTGGAAGCTCGAATCCCGGGTAAGTAATAGTTAATTCACTTTCACATACTTGCTTTGCATAAAGAATGCCTTACCGCCGCTATCTTCTTTAATGATTCAATTTCTTGGAGGGCTTTTTGGGCTTGACCTTAGCAGCTTTAGCACTCTCAAGAGCCATGGCTTCGGACTCTCAGTCTTGAGTCACGCCCCAAACTCTCGTGTTTTCCACGAGCTTGGAGCTCTTGCCGCACTTCATACACCGCTCCTCCTTCTTCTCTCGCTTCAGTGCGCTCATGGCCGCTTTGTTCGACGCGGACACCGCCGCCTTCAGGTTCGCCACCTCGTTAGGCCCCTACTATACCACGTTATTCATGTCATTTTTGCAGCAGATCCTTTCTATAAGGTATTTCTTTAATAAGTATTACTTACCTTCCTTGTCCTCAGTTGCTTCTTAGCAAAGGCCGAGCTGGATTCTCGGACCGCTCGAGGCTCTGCTTCAATGCATTGACCTCCAGGTGATCTGTCTGAAGAGTCAGCAGCCCGACTACTGTCGCATATTGACATACTTATGTTAGACTCCTGCGTATATCTTTTAAAGATCCTTAGTCGGCTTTTCTTTCCGAACACCCGACTAAGCATCGAGGGCCTCTTGTCATCTTGGTAATATTTTACATATTCTAAACTCACCTCAAAGCACATTAGAAGAATGGTGCAGGAGCCAGTCAGCCCGCTCTTGGCGGACTGAACTTCACGGATCACCACACTCATAGCGGTCAGGTGCTCCTCCTCGATAGAAGTATTATTAAGCATCGATGCGCTATCCGATGCCTCCGGTTGGACCGAAGGACACGGCGTCTTACCCTTCCTCTACGAAGGGGCGCTTGCCGGACTTGGAACGCCCAGAAGGTTCCGTTATGGAGTCGAGACATAAAATCAATCTATGAAAAACAAGAGTCCGTAAAGGGTAAATGACTTACCTCGCTGGCTTGACACTTGCGAGGCTGAATCCGCGATCTTGATGGCGGTTGGCAGAGGACCTCCGGCGCCCTTGAACAACACCTTCCAGGCGTCTTCGTACATAGTGTCGAAAGAGCCTTTTCAAGAGATGGAGTGCTTGTGCGGATCGAACTCCCACAATTTGAAGGCCCGTTGTTGGCATGGGAGAATCCGGCGGAATGAGCATCACCTGGATTCGTTGACAAGCTGAGATTCTTGTCCATCGAGTTTGGGGCCTTGAGTTTGAAGTCGGGACAGCTCATCGAATCCCCCATGTCGAGCCGTCTCTTTCCATAGCGTGAGCCGTCTGGGAAGCAGATCAGAATGGGGCCGCCGCCCATTTAGAATCATGGCGGCTTGGTGATGTAGAACCACCCGATTGCCACCTTTATGGTCTCCACAAAGGCCCTCGAGCCATGGGACTTTGGCCATCTTGCCAACCATGGCACCTCCGCACTCCTTGGCAGCGGCGCCCACTACCTTCGACGGGACATTGAAGATCTTGAGCCATAAGCGAGTGGGGCTGGATCTTGAGGAAGGCCTACGCTTTGACGATAACGCCGAGATGTTGAGGATGAAATTCAGGGCCAGATCATGGGAAATCCAGCCATAGTAGAACATGAGCCCCAGGACAAGCGGGTGAAGTGGAAAACCCTAGTCATGGAGGAAGTGGGGAGAAACTTACCACCCTCTCATGGGGCACAGGGGTTGGAATAAGCTGGCCCTCGTCAGATTGTGATGCTGTGATGTCATTGGATAAGTATCCGACCTTCCGCAGATTTTTGGCGTGCCCCTCGCGTGGCGGAGGAGGCCATCTGCCTCCGCTCCGGACATGGTTGGAGAAAGGTTGAGGTGGATTGTCCCGGACTTAGGCGGCTGGAGCTCAGTCTTGGCGAAATGGATGAAACAAAGGAGGAAGAAGGCGTGGGTGAAAAGGTGGATCCTTATCCCAATATATGGATGAATGAAGCTATCTCGTCCCCGTCGGCACAGGTAAAACTAAACTTATCTCCCAAGCGCCGTAATCAATGGCGGATCGTTACTGCGTTTGTATTGATAGAATCCCGGAATAAGGGGCACGATCTATGCTTTGATAAAACATGCCAAGGAAACACCGCTTTCTCGCTAAGCTGAGGAGGACGGTAAAAAAGCGATTCATATATAAAGACCTGGCGGTGGTGTGATGTCACTTGCTTGGCGAATAAATAAACCAATCATGTGCGAACAATTATTCTCTCGGCAGTATGTGGAACTTGTTTTGCAGAGCGGACACTATCCTTGTGTTCAAAACCTTCTATGAAATATTCGAGAAGGAACCCGCCTTGCAATGCCGAAGACAATATGCGGCGCGGTACTGGTCATCATTGAAGCCTTGTTAAAGAGACTCTTGAGGGAGTCTGGATTAGAGGGTGTCAGGATAGCGAACTATCATCTTTGGCCGTACTCTGGACTATGAAGATACAAGATTGAAGTCCTTAGTCCGTGTGGATGGGACTTTCCCAGGCGTGGAAGGCAATCTTGGCGTCTGAGGATATGTAGATCTCCAGCTATTGTAACCGAATACCATGTGTAACCCTAACCCTATTCGATTTGTCTATAAATCGAAGGGTTTTTAGTCCATAGAGATGAACAACAATCATACCATAGGCTAGCTTCTAGGGTTTAGCCTCTACGATCTAAATGGTAGATCTACTCTTGTACTACACATATCATCAATATTAATCAAGCAAGAGTGAATTATTACCTCCATCGAGAGAGCCCGAACCTGGGTAAAAACATACGTGTCACTTGTCTACTGTTACCACCATCCGCCTAGTGCATACAGTTGGGAAATCATGTGGAAATGTTGAGGTGTGACTAGAGAGGCCCTCCGTTTGGAAGGAGCACCTTTATCCGCTGCCTTGCTAACTTCCTTCCGCTTTATTGATTTTGAATTGTCAAGTAAAACCCGACAAGAAAAAGCAATAAAATTCTCTCTTGAGAACTCATTCATGCATGATCTTGACAATCACTACTTTTGATGTAAAGGCAAACACATGATACCAGGATGGAATATATACGAAAAAAGAAGGGCGGCATGGCATGTTCACAACTGTTTGTGTAAACTAAGCGAAACCATTCCAGCAAATAAGAAGCAATGCAAGCTAGACACCACATGAAAGATGCAACCAATATGACTTGCCAAGTTAAAGCGTCCCATCATAAATGGAATTTCAACAAATTAGAAGCGGCGCATGCTATAAATCATATGAAAGATGCAACTAATATCGCGCTGCATATACTAAAGGTGTCTCGTCATATTGATTGATGCGGGATACAAAAAACAATAGTTTTATGTAAGGACATGCTTAATAGACAGATGTACTATGTACTAAATACTGGAAGGCATGTCACATTAACAAGTATAATGTCACATTTACGGGGTATAAGCTAAGCAGACTAGCACATGCAGTTTAACCAGATTGGAAGAATTACAATCTAGACACCATATGCAACATGCAACCACATATCACGCTGCCAAGTTAGAGCAAGCACCTGCGATGCTAGTGTAGAAATGCTGTAATCAACTCTGAGCTACGTTCACTATCTTCATCTAGCATTTACATTTTCTTGAGAATCATGTCGGAGGCTGTATTGCATTCTTTAAATGAGGTAGTCCCTTGCCTGCCTGCCTCGTCATAAGTGATTGATGAGGATACACAAGAACATTAGTTTGATGTAAGAACATGGTTAATACAGGATGTACTAGTATGTACCAAAAGCAGAGAAGGCATGTCATATTCAAAGGTATAATGTGTAAGCTAAGCGGATGCAATTTAACCAAATTGGAAGCAATACAAGCTAGACATCCGGCTGGAGTGGTGAACATGATCATCTAGGACACGAGAGCACAGGTGGGAGGCGGGCTGCTTCGCCACCATCAGCGACTTTTAGTTGGCTTCGGTGATGCCTGTCTTTCTTGGGCTTGTCCTTGGCTCGGCCGATGCAAACGACTTACTATTTGTCTTGGTGCTCACGGGATGGTGGTTCATGTAAAAATATCTTTCCTTATCTTAATAAAGACCGACTTGACCTTCGAATACAAGCTAGACACCAACATGCAACCACATATGACACATGAAGTTAAAGCAAGCACACAGGATGGTGGTTCATGCGGCGAGGTCATCAACTATAGAAAACTACGTTTACCGTCTCCATCTGCGACCTTTGCACCCTTTATAGCGTTGTAACATGTCTTGCCTACCATATACCAAGCTGGGCGACTTCTCTCTTTTCTTCTGCTGCTTCTCTTTAGGCGGGAGAGTCTGAAATACCCTTGCATAAAAACACAATAGGTGAGAGAGTATGGGTGAAGTTAATATGCAGAACTAGTGCCTTTGTAAAGTAGCGAGATAGCAATGGCTTAAAATAAATGACAGGAGACATATGATAGCTCTACAACATTGCATGGCAAACAAAATTAGATTCTACTCCGTATGATTTTGTAATATGATGCCAGCAAATGCAGGTACTCCTCCGGCACACCACCACATGTGGTCATATCTAAGATAACGATCATTGAAAATAGGTCAGGTCATCGATTTTTTTAATGAACCGTCCGATCTATAAGGAACAGGCAGATGGCCTTCGTCTACCTCCCGCGATCCTTGTTGGCGATCTTTCTCGAACCGCCCGGCGACCACCGGCCCGGACCCGTGCCTCCGCCGCCCGCCCTCCCCGACCTCACACCACCGCCATGCTTGGCAGCGCCCCAAGCCATCCCTTTAATCGGCCGACCTCGGATCGGGCGCCCGATAGCTCAGGCATGAGGCGCCCTAAGATAAACACCAAAGCGCTGCTTCCCGGGCGTAGTCGTCGTTAAGCGCCTGTTACGCGCAGGAATGATATAGATAATTAGAATCAAGCGGCGAAATTATGAAATCAGGGGCGACGGACCTCTAGCTAAGGTGAAATAGTATATGAGGAGAAACCTTGTGCATCACGAGTTACTAGGAACATCTAGTATCAAAGAAGCGGTCAACTAAGTGTCTTTATGGGATGAATACCGTGCAAGCGAGGCGTAAGATTTGCACGAATAAGGAAGAGGAGTACCTTCTTCGGTTGCGGTGTGGTCACCTCCACATGTCGCGCGATCTTCTTCTTTTACCGAAACTGATGTTACGGAGGGTGCAGGCTTGGGCGAACCCATGGCCAAATTGTTGACTGTGTTGCCGTGGCTGTATGTCGGCGGAGGAAGCAGATCCGAGCGGCAGTGCAGGCGAGGCGGAAAGCTCGGTGCGGTGGAGGTGGCGAAGTTGGAGGCGGCAGCGGTGAGGCGCAGACGGCGTGGTTGAAGCTCGCTCAGTGCGGACGGCTCGGCCTCGGCTTCAACTACTAGCCGTGGAGGCGTTGCGGTTGAGGTTGCGGTGGGCAATGCAGCGTCGGTGTATCGGCTCGGCGTGATGGAGGAGGCGGTTGATGGGTGGGATGGGGTGGCGAGACGGAGGGCGCCGGGGTTTCTGCAACTGGTGGAGAGGTAGTTTTGGCGCCCACGGTGCGAGATAGGGAATCGGACGGGTGGGGGAACCATGTTTGATGCAGGGACGCTTGTTTTGGCTTTTTGAGCAGAAGATGGGGCCGCTTGTTTGAAATTTGGGAAAGTACAAACTGCCCCCCCTCTTAAATTCGGACCTCTCTTGGGTCGGGGTAGGATGGTAATCCCAGGTGTCCCAAATAGTGGGCGGGGCGATTTGACCCAGCGCATGTGTGCTAATGTGGCCATTGTGTATGAATGTTTTTGGAGGCGGTTGCGTGGCGTCTAGATGAAGCTACAAACCTACCCGGTTTAGACCTTTGGACGTCGGGCAGTGGGTTTCACAGTCGGAGTTATTAGAAAAGTAATTTCCTTGTACTACCAAACATTGGTCTCCAGCGGTTTGAGGCGAGTAGAGGCTCTTTTGGCGCTTCGTTCGAAAATTTGAAACACAGGCATTCACGTTTAGAGTACTCTTGAACTATGAGGATTGACCTAAATGAGACAACGTTATATTTGACCTTGTATGTTTGAAAACCTCATTAAATTATCCGCTTCCTTTTGAATTTTGACACTTGAAAATCCTATAACTACTGATTATTTTGGAATGGAGGAGCTAAATTTGAATCTATTTTGTACGACTACTATATATGCTATTATGTACAAAATCAGAGCAAAGATTGGTACCCCCATAGTTTAGGTATGGTTTACAAATGCCATGATATCAAATTCAAATAATTGAATGGACTTCATGTTGAATTCGATTTTTAAACCACCTTAGGTTGAATTCAAATGTATGCTAGTTCATAGGTAGCTATTTATAAATGTCCATTGTGTAACTTTCATTATGTATAATGTGCTTTACACACACACACATGAACTATACTCACGTTTATATTCGATTGCTAAAAGATGCATTATCTGGAGTTCAAAATACTAACTATGTGGATCAATTGTGTCGAATAATAACATAGACATGCTCAAATTCGATAGAATCTAGATGTACGATGGATCAATGACCGCTCCCTTGAATTGCAAATATCATGATCCCATCCTAATATTTGGATACAATTTATATCTTTAATCAATGTGTAAGCAGTCTTTTACGTGTAGTTTCACTCTCCATCGGTGGTCTCTCACACATGCTCACACACTCTCTCGAGTGTCTTTCTCGCACACATGCTCTAGATATAACCCTCCCTCCCTCTACGTAACCATTTACAACTGTTTTCACTAACCTTTATCACAAGCACTCTTCCTCTACTTAAACATACACACACAATCCTCATCGACCCTTTCTATATACATGGACCTGCCTCGTGTCTCATGTCGCACATTATCTTTCGCTTTCTCTCACGCATTATCTCCACCTCTCTTCCTAATCGTAGTATATGATTCTAGCGAGCATGTAGAGATGCCCCTTAAAGTTAGGTTGGATGAATAGTAATATCGAGATATAGAGGGTTACCTTAGTCGAAGAACCTAGGGTTACAAATCCTAGCTTGGCTTTGTCGAGTGGACACAGAGTCCTTCACAATTCTGCTATCTTTGTCTTGTGCGACTAGTCATCCATGGGTCTTCCTAAATGTGTCATGGGCCGACCAATGTGGCAGGACGGAACCGAACAAAGGGCCTCACCTCGACCCACCGGACCTCATTGGGTGACACACCCTCTTACCCCCGTCTCATTATCTTCTCACACCCACATACCAACACAAACACCACACACACAGAAAAATTCTCCTGGTGCCTCTATTCCTCCCCCCTTGCATATACACACTCAAGGGAATGGAATCTCTTGTCATGGCGTCATCTCTCATCTCTCTCTAGACCACTCTCATTTCTCGTGCTATCTCTCCACCCCCGTCGGCCCCTCTATCCATGCCTCTCTCGAATCGTAATACACACATACCTCTCTAGGCCCACAAATGCATCAACTACACATTCACACATGTTACATCACGTACCCCATTGATCTAAAAAGCCCTCTCTTCACGTTTATTTACGCATACAACATTCCTTTTGAATAAAGTGTGGCCAAAAATTATTTTAGAGTTTCTACATATATACAACATTACAAAGTTATATGGAGAGTCTGACGCTAATTTGCATTGCATGGTGCCCACAATGATATTTATTCCGCCTTTGTGAATTTGTATATTTTTATACTATATACAAAGTTAGTCATAATAAAAGAAAGCGAAGAGCATCTCTCTCTCCATCGCATACCCCCATCGCCCCTTTCGTATACACAAAACTATCTCCATGTCCTCTAAAAGTAAGCCCCAGAAAAATTCACGCGTTTCATCTTTCTCTCGCGATATATGCAATAGCGATCATTGTATTTGAAGTGAAAGCATGATACATACATTGGACTTCATAATCCACTCATTACGGTCACCTTTACGTTTAGTGGTTATTATCTGATCCACGAGCTCACCGTACAACTTTGTATTTGCTCATGACATGACTAGTTGACGATTAAGCGCTCCACGTGGCACCTAATCTAGTGTTGCATCACATTATCTCACTAACATCGTGCCCACACAGCCGACTTGTATCTACTCTACATCTACACTATTATAAAATACATAAAATACACTCTTATAAAAAGCGAGTTGGTGATGATGGTGTGCTGCCATCACTGCAATATAGATCGTCCGATTTATATCGGCGGATAGGAAAAAACTATGGCAATTTTGCAAAAAGGTACCCACACCTCTCCACATTTGCAAATAAGGCCTTCCCTCGTTCATCCTTTTCTCTCACAAGATAAACAAGTCATACAAATGCATCTTGATGTTACGTTACAGCATGCACGAGCATCTTACTAAGTAAGAATGAAAACAAGCGACAAAAAATATTTTGGCGGTGGTGCGAAGTCATGACATGAACTGGCGGACAAGGTGGCCTTGTATTGGTATCTGAGCGTCTGTTTTAACACCACGAGGCTGGTGTGGTGATTATACACACTGCATACGCATGCACGCGAACTCCATCCACGCAACACTCCACACAAACACATGCACCACACTTGCGCATAACACTCCTGCATACACACGCAGCCACGCATACGCAACAACACTCACGCACACCGCGCATGCATGCACACACGATACACCACCGACCAACACACACTCTCACGCTCAAGTGCTCAACCTACCGTGCATGCGCACACATCAGGCCACAGCAGAGACACATACACAACCAGGTGATTCCAGCGCGCAGGTTGGAGCCTTATCGCGCTGCGTAAATTTGTGTTTATCGACCTTTTCCTATCTGCGAACTGACGGGTGGACCCACAAGAGCGTGGTCAATTTAACTAGTCAACATGGCGCCACGCGAGACTATTTGGCGGTCAGCGAGTGCAATCCGATGCTGAACTGTGAGCAAGTGACGGATAATCACCGCCAAAAGCGTATATAGTGACCGTAATCAGCTTATACGAAGTTCGGTGACCGTATTACGCTTTTCTCTCGTAGGCCCTCAAAACTACATCTCTACGCGTTCGCATGTTACATCTAACAACTATGCAATACAACACTACTACTACACTCTAACACAATAAATCATATGTGTTTTTAGTTTTACTAGATATCATATTGTTACTTATAATTATTCAGTTTGCATACATTAAAATTGCCTTTGAAATGTATGGCGAGTATCATCTACAGCGAGAAAAATCCGCCCTTTCTGTTTAATCGGGTTTGTATCGATGGATCGAAATGCGAAACAGCAAAACTATAGTACTATCTGATACAAGTGACAGTTCATTTGGCGTCGTGTCGTCTACTCCTCCGTCGTAGAAGTGGGCGCTCGCTTTCATAAATCTTCTAGTCCCTTTCGCCGACATGTGGGACATCAAGCTACCGGGTCCACGTGCCATACTGGAATCTGATGCAGAGCAGCGGGGTGAAGCACCCAGATCATGGCGCGTGTGTAGTAAATGAGCAATGAGGCGTCAAATCACAGCTGCACCTTTCCCTTGAGTTAAGTTGGAGGGACAGTAATAATGCTAAAAAAAGAAGTTGGAGGGCGAAGCAACCATCATTTCACTTTCGTTGCTGAATCCGCTTCTCCCTCATCTTCTTCAACTTAACCACGTGTTGCTTACGCGTTGTTACGCCTCATGCAGGCCGGATCAGCTTATCGCTTCTCCTCATCTTCTTCAACTTAACCATGTGTTGCTTCTGCGTTGTTCTGCCTCATGTGGAAGAGCGGATCAGCTTGGTAAAGCACGACACGTGGGACCGCATGTTAGCAAACCGCGGGACAACGTCCTCCGAAAATAAGAAACCTCCCCATGATCCAGCGGCAAAATCACCTCCTTTTACTAATCTTTGATTCTATAATTTTTAGATCAATATAATTGAGATTTGTATAGATAGCACACAGGAGCAAAACCAAGTGGTATAGTTAAGGGCATCCACAATGTGTAGCCAAATGTGAAAATAGCTTTTGGCATCATGGGAACCATTGTGGGCGAGTGTTGCCAAAGCCAAAAGATGGAACAAAGCTCACGATTGATTGATTGAAGGAATAGAAAAATGCAACGTCTCTCCTCTTTCTCCCATGCTTGGGCGCATGTAGGAGTAGTAGGTATATAAACAGAGTCTACTCCCTGTCCCTTCTATCACAAATCACAAAGCGGTGAGGCGTCAAATCACAAAACATGGAAGAAGCAACTATCATTTCACTCTTGGCTGACTCCGCTTCTCCATCGTCTTCTTGAGAAACCATCTCACGCACTAGTACTCCTAGTAGTAGTACTAGTAAAGGACTTCTGGATGCAAATAAAGGCGGTTGTCTCGGCTTAGGCGGCACTTGCGAGCGACTTACCGTGGTCTCCCTCAATGGTGTTCTCCGTCGAGCGCGCCGCCAAACCACAAAAAAAAGTAAATCGGCGTCACCGCAATGGGCAAGGAATTCAAATATAGTTACTACCTCCATTTTTTTTGTACACAAGGCCAGTATATCAAAATTACAATTTGCAAGGGCCACTAACACTAATCGAGGCAAAATTGATGGGGTTAGCAACCAAGGACATTAATATCCCTGCATGCATGCGGAAGTGAGAAGGTTCGTTTGCATGGCGCTGCATTAATCAGCGATGAGAGGTGAGATGGTTAGCTCTTTGGTCTTCGAGAAAAAAAATCGCATTAATTGACCGCGTGAAACGAGGATTTGTATCGAAGGAAAACCCGCCTTTCTTTTTAACACTAGTACTCCTAGTAAATACTACCTCGAATCTGGTTTATAGGTCCCTTTTATAGTTTGTGCCAAATTTTGACTAAATATTTAACTAACAAAATGTTAATGCATGTCAAGAAAAATTATCTCATTGGATTAGTATTTGAACATAGTTTTGGAAAATATAATGTTTGGTGACATGCGTGAACATTTTCTTAGTTTAATCTATGGTCAAAATTTGGCATAATCTAATGGGGACCAATAAACCCAGACGGAAGTATCTTGATATATCCTGTTTGGGTCTAGGCCTTGCATTGCCAAACTTTGCCACACATTTTGCCAAGCTTGCCTAAAGTTTTCAAAATGAGAAGGAGGTACTGCGCACGGCTATCGCGGTCGCATCGCACCCTCACGGTTAGCTCACCTGCGCTGTGATGCGCACCGCACCCTCACTGCTTGCTCCTGCCGCGCCAACCCAACCAAGGAGCAGCACCCTCAGCGACACGTGCTGTATGCATGTGAACAAACCAAACTCAGCCATCCTATCGCTGACACATAATTTTCGTTCATAGAGTATGTTTATCAACCAGATATCCGTGCGGCCCGTCGTGGTCTGATGCATTGGGAAGAAAAGAGGTGAGGAAGAAGGAAAGAAGGGTTAGGAGATGTAGGATATTCATCCAACACTTTGAAAAATGGTAGACTCGAGGCGACTTGCATAACAAATAGTATGTTTTACACAGCAAAAGATCCATAATAATAAAAACAACAACATAAAGAAAAACTATCCTTTGCTGCTTCGGAAAGAGCGGCCTCGTCGTCTTTGGCTACGCAGCCTTGAACCAGCCGTCGCTGCGGCGTGTGTCTCCGCACCGTGGTTGTCCTCGGCCTCCGGCTACTCGTTCAAGCGGCGGAAGCGTCGCAGGCGCTTCTGCGCGGACGAAACACAGCCAGTTCAATCGAGGGCGTCGGTTCCGCTGCGGAGGCCTCGATGTGCAGCGGCATCCGCGCGCTCAGCGTCGAGTCGAGCCTCCGCCGCCCGGTTCAAGTCCGGGACTTCGGTTCCGCTGCGGAGGCGTCGATGAGGCGGCATCCGGCGCTCTGCGTCGAGTCGAGCCTCTGCCGCCAGGTTCAATCCGGGACTTCGGTTCCGCCGCGGGAGGCGTCGATGAGGCGGCATCCGCGCCCTCTGCGTCGGTCGAGCCTCTGCCGCCCGGTTCATGTCGGGGCGTCCGGTTCCGCTGCGGAGGGCCTCGATGGCAGCGGCATCCGCGCTCCGCCTCAAGTTGAGCCTCCGCCGCCCGGTTCACATCCACGACATCGGTTCCGCTGCGGGAGAGCCTCGATGGCAGCGGCATCGCCTCGCTCGCGTCGAGTTGAGCCTCTGCCTCCGGTCCTCCTTTAGTATCGCCATGTTGAACCGCTGGTCCGCTTGCACCATAGGGGACTCGGGACGCCCGCACGCAATCGTCGTCCGTCGTCTCATACCCATCGGGGGCCCTCTCGCGCGACCTCCGCGATGAACATTGGATCGGCTTCCTCCTCCTCGTAGCTTGGCTCCAGAAGCGGGGAGTTGGCCCGCCCGCCAGCGAGCTTAGGAGCGGAGGTCTATGGCGCCGACCGCGCGCGCGATTTCTCGCAGCGCTCGGCGTCAGCATCTTGTAGTAAGTGATCTTGCGGCGCACCATGGCTTTCGGCGAACTAGGGGCGGCTTGATGCGGGCTAGGGATCGAAAGGTGGGGAATGGGCTGGAGAATTTGGTGTGGTTTTAGGGCGATGGCTGGCGTGAGCCCGAGCAGCGAAGGTTACGGTGTGAATAGTGGTTCGGTGACGACCGGTCAATCGGTTTTGACTGTACATCGCTCTTGTCGCGTTAGCGTTGCAGCCCGGCAGCTGGACCCTCCGTCGCTCACCGAGCAGGCAGCGGCCGTCTTGCGTTTTGCTCGCTTGTGGGACCGCGGTTGAGAGCAAACCGGCGTCCTCCCCTCCCCGCCCGCGTCATTTATTATACCACTACTCCCTCCGTTTTATGCAGAGTAAATAAAAACAGAGGGTATACTACGGATGAGGATCCACGGCGTGGCGAACCCATGGTGGCGACATGCGGGGCCTAGCAAGCATAGGGGTCGCATCCCCACGTCTCATTATCTTCTCACACCCACACATACCAACACAAACACCACACACACAGAAAAATTCTCCTGGTGCCTCTATTCCCTCCCCCTTGCATATACACACTCAAGGGAATGGAATCTCTTGTCGTGACATCATATTCGTCTCTCTGTCTAGACCACCCTCATTTCTCGTGCTATCTCTCCCACCCCCCCCCACCCCCGTCGGCCCCTCTATCCATGCCTCTCTCGAATACGTAATACACACACATACCTCTCTAGGCCCCACCAAATGCATCAACTACACATTCACACATGTTACATCACGTACCCCATTGATCTAAAAAGACCTCTCTTCACGTTTATTTCGCATACAACATTCCTTTTGAATAAAGTGTGGCCAAAAAATTATTTTAGAGTTTCTACATATATACAACATTACAAAGTTATATGGAGAAGTCTGAGCGCTAATTTGCATTGCATTGTGCCCACAATGATATTTATTCATACTTGTGAATTTGTATATTTTATACTATATACAAAGTTAGTCATAATAAAGAGAAGCGAAGAGCATCTCTCTCTCCATCGCATCCCCCTGTACGCCCCTTTCACGTATGCACACAAAACTATCTCCATGTCCTCTAAAAGTAAGCCCCGAGAAAATTCATCGTGTTTCATCTTTCTCTCGCGATATATGCAATGGCGATCATTGTATTTGAAGTGAAAGCACGATACATACATTGGACTTCATAATCCACTCATTATGGTCACCTTTCGTTTAGTGGTTATTATCGATCCGAGCTCACCGTACAACTTTGTATTTGCTCATGACATGACTAGTTGACCAGTTAAGCGCTCCACGTGGCACCTAATCTAGTGTTGAATCACATTATCTCACTAACATCGTGCCCACATGCCGACTTGTATCTACTCTACATCTACACTTTTATAAAATACATAAAATACACTCTTATAAAAAACAGAGTTGGTGATGATGGTGTGCCTGCCATCCTGCAATATAGGTCGTCCGATTTATATCGGCGGATAGGAAAGAAACTATGGCAGTTTTGCAAAAGGTACCCACACACCTCTCCACATTTGCAAATAAGGCCTTCCCTCGTTCATCCTTTTCTCTCACAAGATAAACAAGTCATACAAATGCATCTTGATGTTACGTGCAGCGCACGGCATCTTGCTAGTAAGAATGAAAACAAGCGACAAAAATATATTTTGACGGTGGTGCGAAGTCATGACCAAGGGCACAACGGACAAGGTGGCCTTGTATTGGTATCTTGAGCCGTCTGTTTTAACACACAGGAGCTGGTGTGGTGATTATACACACGCACGCATGCACACGAAATCCATCCACGCAACACTCACACAAACACATGCACCCACGCACGCACGCAACACTCACACGTACACACGCAGCCACGCACGCACGCAACACTCACACGCACACACGCACGCATGCATGCACACACCAGTACACCACACGACCAACACACACTCTCACGCTCAAGTGCTCAACCTACGTGCATGCGCACACATCAGCCACAGCGACACATACACAACCAGGTGATTCCAGCGCACGGGTTGGAGCCTTGTCGCGCCTGCGTAAATTTGTGTTTATCTGACCTTTTCCCTATGCGAACTGACAGGTGGGACCCACAAGTAACGTGGTCAATTTAACTAGTCAACATGGCGCCACACAGACTATTTGGCGGTCAGCGAGTGCAATCCGATGCTGAAATGTGAGCAAGTGACGGGATAATCACCGCCAAAACGTATATAGTGACCGTAATCAGCTTATTCGAAGTTCGGTGACCGTATTACGCTTTTCTCTCTGTAGGCCCCCAAAACTACATCTCTACGTTCTCGCATGTTACATCTAACAACTATGCAATACAACACTACTACTACACTCTAACACAATAAATCATATGTGTTTTAGTTTTACTAGATATCATATTGTTACTTATAATTATTCAGTTTGCATACATTAAAATTGCCTTTGAAATGTATGGCGATATCATCTACCGCGAGAAAAATCCGCCCTTTCTGTTTAATCGGGTTTGTATCGATGGATCGTCGAAACAACAAAACTATAGTACTATACTGATACAAGTGACAGTTCAACGGGCGTCGTGTAGGTCTACTCCTCCGTCGTAAGAGTGGGCGCTTCGCTTTCATAAATCTTCTAGTCCTTTCGCCGACATGTGGGACATCAAGCTAACGGGTCCACGTGCCATACCGAATCTGATCAGAGCAGCGGGTGAAGCACCCAGTCATGGCGCCGGCGTAGTAATGAGCAATGAGGCGTCAAATCACAAAGATGCACCTTTCCCGCGATTAAGTTGGAGGGCGAAGTAATAATGCTCAAAAAAGTAGTTGGAGGGCGAAGCAACCATCATTTCACTCGTTGCTGAATCCGCTTCTCCTCATCTTCTTCAACTTAACCACGTGTTGCTACGCCGTTGTTACGCCTCATGTGGGGCGCGGATCAGCTTGGTCGCTTCTCCTCATCTTCTTCAACTTAACCATGTGTTGCTTCTGCCGTTGTTCTGCCTCATGTGGGGCGCGGATCAGCTTGGTAAAGCAACGACACGTGGGACCGCATGTTAGCAAACCGCCCGGGACAACGTCCTCAAAATAAGAAACCTCCCCGCCATCCATGCGGCAAAATCACCTCCTTTTACTAATCTTTGATTCTATAATTTTTAGATCAATATAATTGAGATTTGTATAGATAGCACAGGAACAAAACCAAGTGGTATGGTTAAGGGCATCCACAATGTGTAGCCAAATGTGAAAATAGCTTTTGGCATCATGGGAACCATTGTGGGCGGCGTTGCCAAAGCCAAAAGATGGAACCAAGCTCCTCGATTGATTGATTGAAGGAATAGAAAAATGCAACGTCTCTCCTCTTTCTCCCATGCTTGGACGCATGTAGGAGTAGTACAGTATAGAGCACAGAGTCTACTCCCCTGTTCCTTCTATCACAAATCACAAAGCAGTGAGGCATCAAATCACAAAGCATGGACGAAGCAACTATCATTTCACTCTTCGCTGACTCCGCTTCTCCATCGTCTTCTTTGAGAAACCATCTCACCGCACTAGTACTCCTAGTAGTAGTACTAGTAAAGGACTTCATGGTTGCAAATAAGGCGGTTGTCTCGGCTTGCAGGCGGCACTTGCGAATGACTTACCGTGGTCTCCCTCAATGGTGTTCTCCGTCGAACGCACTTCGCCAAACCACAAAAATAAGTCGTCGACGTCACCGCAATGGGCAAGGAATTCAAATATAGTTACTACCTCCATTTTTTTGTACACAAGGCCAGTATATCAAAATTACAATTTGCAAAGGGCCACTAACACTAATCGAGGCAAAATTGATGGGGTTAGCAACCAAGGACATTAATATCCCCTGCATGCATGCGGAAGTGAGAAGGTTCATTTGCATGGCGCTGCATTAATCAAGCGATGAGGAGTGAGATGGTTAGCTCTTTGGTCTTTCGAGAAAAAATCGCATTAATTGACACGTGAAGCGAGGATTTGTATCGAAGGAAAACCCCGCCTTTCTTTTTTAACACTAGTACTCCTAGTAAGTACTACCTCCGTCCTGGTTTATAGGTCCCTTTTATAGTTTGTGTCAAATTTTGACTAAATATTTAACTAACAAAATGTTAATGCATGTCAAGAAAAATTATCTCATTGGATTCGTATTTGAACATAGTTTTGGAAAATATAATGTTTGGTGACATGCGTGAACATTTTCTTAGTTTAATCTATGGTCAAAATTTGGCATGAAATACAATGGGGACCAATAAACCCAGACGAGAGGTAGTGATACTATCTGTTTGGGTCTAGGCCTTGCATTGCCAAACTTTGCCACACATTTTTGCCAAGCTTGCCTAAAGTTTTCAAAATGAGAAGGAGGTACACTTGCGCACGGCTGTCGCGGTCGCATCGCACCCTCACACGGTCGCTCACTGCCGCCATCGCACCGCACCTCACCTTCGCTCCTGCCGCCGCAAACCCAACCAAGGAGCGCACCCTCAGCGACACGTCTTGTCGCATGTGAACAAACCAAACTCAGCCATCCTATCGCTGACACATAATTTTCTTTCATAGAGTATGTTTATCCAACCGGAGTATCCGTACGGCCCGTGCGGTGGTCTGTTGGGGAAGAAAAAGAGGTGAGGAAGAAGGAAAGAAGGGTTAGGAGATGTAGGATATTCATCCAACCGCCTGAAATGGTAGACTCGGGCGACTTGCATAACAAATAGTATGTTTTTACACAGCAAAAGATCCATAATAATAAAAACAACACCATAAAGAAAAACTATCACTGCTCGCGGAAAGAGACGGCCTCGTCGTCTTTGGCTGCCGGCGCGAACCAGCCGTCGCTGCCGACGTGTGTCTCCGCACCGTGGTTGTCCTCGGCCTCCAGCTACTCGTTCAAGCGGGCGTCGCAGGCGCTCTGCACGGACGAGAGCACAGCCAGTTCAAGTCGAGGGCGTCGGTTCCGCTGCAGGAGGGCCTCGATGGCAGCGGCATCCGCGCGCTCCGCGTCGAGTCGAGCCTCAGCCGCCCGGTTCAAGTCCAGGACTTCCGGTTCCGCCTGCAGGAGGGCGTCGATGAGAGCGGCATCCGCGCGCTCTGCATCGAGTCGAGCCTCTGCCGCCCGGTTCAAGTCCGGGACTTCGATTCCGCCCGCGGGAGGCGTCGATGAGCGGCATCCGCGCCCTCTGCGTCGAGTCGAGCCTCTGCCGCCCGGTTCATGTCCGGGGCGTCCGGTTCCGCTGCGGGAGGGCCTCGATGGCAGCGGCATCCGCGCTCCGCCTCAAGTTGAGCCTCCGCCGCCGGTTCACATCCACGACATCCGTTCCGCTGCGGGAGAGTCTTGATGGCAGCGGCATCGCAGCGCGCTCCGTGTCGAGTTGAGCCTCGCCTCCGGTCCTCCTTTAGTATCGCCATGTTGAACCGCTGGTCCGCTTTGCACCATGGGGACTCGGGCGCCGCACGAAGTCGGCGTCCATCGTCTCATACCCATCGGGGGCCTTCTGCGCCGCGACCTCCGCAGTGAACATTGGATCGGCTTCCTCCTCCTCTTAGCTTGGCTCTAGAGAACTGGGGGATTGGCCCGCCGCAAAGCGAGCTTTGGAACGGAGGTCTATGACACCGACCGCCGCCGCGATTTCTGCGCAGCGCTCCGGCGTTAGCATCTTGTAGTAAGTGATCTTGCGGCGCACCATGGCTTTCCGCGAACTAGGGGACGCTTGATGCGGGCTAGGGGATCGAAAGGTGGGGGAATGGGCTGGAGATTTGGTGTGGTTTTAGGGCAATGGCTGGCGTGGGCGGCGGCGAAGGTTACGGTGTGAATAGTGGTTCGGTGACGACCGGTCAATCGGTTTTGATTGTACATCGCTCTTGTCGCGTTCGCATTGCAGCCCGGAACGCTAGACCCTCCACGTCGCTCACCGAACGGAACGCGCTTCGTCTTGCGTTTTTGCTCGCTTGTGGGACCGCAATTGAGAGCAAACCGACGTCCCTCCCCCTCCCCTGCCCGCGTCATTTATTATACCACTACTCCGTCCGTTTTATGCAGAGTAAATAAAAACAGAGGGAGTATACTACGGATGAGGATCCTCTGACGTAGCCGAACCCATTGAGTAACTGGCATGCGGGGCCTAGCAAGCATGGGGTCCGCCAGTAAGTGAGCGAAAGGTAGGGTAAGGCAGGGATACCTACGTTAGAGGATCCACTTCCACTATACTCTGACCAAATGTTAGAGTAATAATATATGACATGCAACTTACACAAATGTTAGAGTAATAATATATGACATGCAACTTACACAAAGCATCTGAGGGTCTAATCGTTTTTAGAGGCTAACTTTGACCAAATGTTAGAGTAATAATATATGACATGCAACTTACACAAAGCATATGGTCAATTTCGTATGTGAAAGGAGTTTCCAATGATATAATTTTCACATTATACATCTCATGTACTCCCTCCGTCTAGATGTGTAAGTCATCTTACGAAAACCAAATAATCCAAAAACGCGTAGGCGCGGTGCATTAACTTCTACCTCGTTTCTTGTTTCTTGACATATGAACCAATAAGAGATGAGGGTGTGCATGCTTTTAATGACCTGAGACCATCAAACATGACATGCAGTGGTTAGTTCATTGCATGCAATACTATTAATTAGCAAATAAACATTAATGTCTCTCGTTTTCCCCTCCTGCTTGGTCACGGTGCACAGCCTAAGATGACTTACTCACCTGTGTGAAGGGAGTACTATTAATCTTATCAATAGTCAAATTGGAAACCATCTCGAGTACAAATCTAGAAGTGCGTCTGAATCTAACAATATTGATTGGGCGTTGTTGAATGTTGATACCTTTTTTATCATAGTAGAGATACTTTGACTACACATAAAACTTATATGTAAGGTAGAAAGGATAGGAGGAGTATATTATGCGTTCAAAAGCGAAGCGAACATTGAATACCCTTTATATATGATTTGCGGATGCTATGATCACGGTTCAAAATTTTGAATCCGCCTTAGGTATCACGTGCCCCACTTGTTCCCTCTCGATTTCATCTCGGGGTCGGAGATCTATTGAAAGAGGACTAGGGTGGGTACATGCGAATGATACTCGGCGGAATGTTCAAATGAGGCATGCGGGAGGATGGACTCATTGGAGGCGACATGATCGATGGAGAAGATGGTTGGAGAGGAATGAGAAATAAGCAAACGCCACATGATTACACTTGAGCGGCTCAAATAAACAATAAGTTGTCTCGCTTGGCCTACATAGTGAAAGGCCTAATGCGCAACGCGAACAATCGGCCTTCGAATATGGCGGGAAAACAGGGAAACCGACATGTGGGGCACACCCGTCGGGACGACGTAGCGCAGACTAGTCCACTGGAGGAGCTTGCCCACGACCTCCTCGCCATCGACAACCGTTCATGTGGGTCTTTGGGGCCAACAACGGGGCGCAGCTCCAGCACCGCCTCTGGACACGGCGACCGCGGTGAGCGACACGCTCATATCGTCGATAGACACGGTCGGTTTCAGTGTGCCGAGGGTGGCGTTTGTGCTGTGGCACGACCAACGGTATGTTTGCTTTGGGCCCAAGGTTGCCCCATCAAAGCATTGGGTAGCCAAAATTTTGGTTGAGGTATTGGTTGCCCATGACTTGGCTGACATTGGCAAGAAAAATGAACTAGAGTTGGCTAGAGTTCATTGGCATGCCAAAGAAATGGCAACCATCCAAACAAAGACCAATCTTTGGGTCATGACCAAAATTTTGGTAAGGTGCACTTTGGCCACAATCCAAACACACCCCAACACCGGCTCGTCACGGATGCACGGGCGCCGCGGCAGCGTCCAGCGGAGTGGTGTAGCGACCAACTGCATCCTCTGGACCTGAGACCATGCCGGGTCGTCTTGCTTTTCAATGACATGCGGGGATCGCATTTGAGCAAAGGCATCTCCAACGTTGCCACGACCGCGGTGACTACCACAGCACACCAAAGCCCTCGTCCCTCGCGCTGTTGCGCGGTGCATTCCCAGCGGCGCCAGCTGCCGCATTCATGTCATTCGTTCGTATGTCGTCGTTAAGAGGCTCGGTGCCGAGGAACCAACTCCGCGACTTAATGATGCACCGGACGCTTGGCCTCACGGAATGCGCTACTTAAAGCGGCAACGCCCAGCTATCCTCCACACCATAGCGCGCCGTCCTCCTACGACACCACATCCGCCATGACCGCAAGTGCGAGCGCTCTGCGGAGAGCTTGTCTTGAGGATGAAGCTCGAGTCGCCGCCCTCGCTCAAGTCGCCTCTCGCGGCCTTAATAGCGGCGTGGCCGGACGCGACATCTGAAACGCTGGCGGTGGCCTGGCTGGCGCCGATGGCGGGAGCACCGTCAACCATCGTCCTACTTGCCGCCGTCAACGTCCGGCACCGCCGATGTCGAGACTCCTCCGAGATGAGTAGGGCATGGAGGCGGCGGGGCATGGTGTGCCAACTGGCGATCCGTATCCGTGTTCTACTCTTCCTCACGGAGACCGCACCTTCACTTCACGGGTCTTGAACCCGCCCGTACATAGAGATCGCAGATGGAGGGCGTCGATCGCCGCCGTAGAATAGGTTTAGGGTCGGGTTTCTTTTATTTTTCTGTCTTATAAAAGTTGAAATGTAATGAAAATTTGCCGTGTTTGCATTAATCTCGGCGGTGTATATGAACTTTCACAATAATATACATATTGTAGGAGTACTAGTGCATGGAAGATCAAGATCTTGTGGGAGAAAAGGATGAGCGAGGAAAGCCTTATCTGCAAATGTGGAGAGGAGTGCGGGTAAATTGTCATAGTTTCCTTCCTATCCGTTAGATATAGATCGGACGGCCTATATTGCAGGATGACAGGCACACCATCATCACCAACTCTGATTTTTATTGAACCGAGACAAATCTAAAAACCCAACTAAGCCAACCTCCTAGCATATCGGCGGGGAAAAGACCGGCAGCGTCGTTTTAGTCGGGATTACGGATTACTAGTAGTAGTATCGATGGATCGCGAAGCAACATTTTTTAGGGGAAGCACCTAGTTTAAAAGGAAAAAAGGCGGTACACTCACAGCACTCTGTCGCGGTCGCATTGCACCCCACACGTTCGGTCCTGCACACGGCTCACATAAGCGGGCGCGCTTGACTTGCCTCTTCAGCGACACATGACTGCACTTGGAGAAACCGACCATGCGCCTAACTCCCCGCCCACCGCGAAAATCCTCCCCCACACAAAAATTCCCCCAAATTGATTCAACCGCCCTTGCCAAATATTCCCCAAACCCCCTCCCCGTCCCCCTTCACTCCATTCACTCCGCCAAAGCCGCCCTCCCGCCGTGCCGATCGTCGGCGCCTTGATTCGTCGAGGGCCGCGGCGATCCTCTCGCTCCACATGCGCTCTCGTGAGACTGCCGTCCTCTAGCCATGCCGCCACCTCTCGCTACGTTCTTGTGGGGCGCGGCTATCAGCGCCGCCACCACCATTGCGATGTTCGTGTGGAGACGCCGGCGGTCAGCTTCTCCCACGATGCGCGCATTCTAGGCGAGGCCCGTTCATGTCGGTGTAGCGTTGAATGTTAGGCGATAGACGCTTGTTAATCTCACTTGTTTGCGAAGTTGTTTCTTGTCAATATGCTCGCTTAAGAAGCTTCCTTGCCTGTTACGCACTCAATCTGCTTAGCTGAGATGGCATGCCAAGGCCGATTAGTTGCTAAAATATCCTGCCATATATTTATTGTGGCGTAGATTGCCATGGTCTAGTAGCCAATCTGTTAGGTGAAATAGCTCTACACCATTTTATACTCGATCTTTGTTGCTGCGATGGCCTTGATAGTTCGATGGCTGTGTGCTCGGCTCATTGATTGCTGAAACAGCCTGCCATAATTTAGCACTCAAATCTGTTTGCTGAATTAGCTTTACATATATTTCGTTACTTAGATCTGATCGTCCAAATATCTTGCCATAGCTTTAGACATCGACCTAGGTATTTTTTCTGGACTTCATAAAAAAGCATATATGTTTTTCTTGTAATATCTAGTAGAAGAACTAATTTGTATGTCTAACAGATGGACTAGACTTGGATAACTTCTGCTCGAAGATTCTTCGCTGCACATGTCGAGGGGGTTGAAAACTTCATGAACTTTATCAAAGCTGAGTACGGTGGTCCGAAATCAGATGTGCTCTGCCCTTGTAGCAGTTGTATGAATTCAGTTACAAGACCCCAGTCAACTGTGCAAAATCATCTACACTTGTATGGGATGTCGGTCACATATACTAGGTGGGTTCATCATGGTGAAGCTGTGAGCGTCAATGTTATTGACTACGTGGAAGCAGCGAGATCACCATCTTGATCTGCTGATGCTCGGTGGAAGAGGAGGAGGAGGTGGTGGTGGCGGAGCGATGAGTTTGACCAACATTGAAACAATGCTACGAAATGCTCGTGCATTCCGTGAACTTTCACCTCTGAGAAGAAAAGCGGTGGGCCCACATGTTGGAACAATGCAACGTTGTTGTCACCCCAGAAATAAGCTGTCGGTATTCTCAGCTATGGTCACCTTTCTTGGTGAAGACATCTGGCGGATGACCAACAAATCATTCGATGCGATGTTGGCTGCTTTCATAAATCTTTCCCGAATCGTCGAGCTGCCACACACCTCTGATAAAATGAAGAATTTCCTTCGTGCGGTTGGAATTGGATATGATATGATCCATGTTTGTAAGAATAATTGTGTTACATTCGGAAGGATTATGCCAACTTAAGTGAATGCCGAAATGCAAATCATCAAGATGGAAAGATGGCGATCTTGTGAAGAGGTTCCTCATAATGTTACGAGACATTTTCCAATTACACCAAGATTGCGAGAGGTTGTTTCATGATCTTTGAAACAAGAGAGGATGTCTTGTGGCATTCTAGGAACCAGAGTCTGAGAGATCGAATGTAATGAGCCATCCATCTCATGGTAGTGAGTGGAAAAGCTTCAATGATAAACACAAAGAGTTTCTTTGCTGACCGAGAAACATTAGACTTGGCTTAGCTTGGATGGATTTAACCCATTTGGCCACGAGCACCACATATAGCATGTGGCGATGCTTGTTATCATTTACAACATGCCTCCAAATGTCGCACCAAAGAATCAAACTACATGATGGCCTTGCTCATCCCAGGTCCAAAAAGTCACGGAAAGGATTTTGATTTGTTCATGGAGCCTCTTGTGGAGGAACTTCAACAGCTATGGAAGGGTGTTCTCACGAGACCTATATAGCAGCCCACCAGCTGATTTCTTTCTGCGTCTTTGTTGTAATTTGGTGCATCCATGATTATCCGGCTTTGGGCACTATGTCAGGTTACAATGCATGTGTTTGCTATGACAGAATCATTGTCATACTTAATACTAGCAAGATCTGTTACATTGGACACGCGGTTCCTTGCCAAGGACAAGCCGCATCCTAGAAAATACCGAAGACATGTGTTCAATGCAAAGCATGAAAACCGTGATGCGCCAAAGAGGCTCACCACCGATGAGTTGCAAGTGGAATTAGAAGGTCGGGCATATTACACGGAAACCATCCACGGTAATGGTAGCGGGAAAAGGAAGCGTGGCATGGTAGAAGAGAGATTATTTTTTACCCGCATGTCCACTTTGTGGGACTTGGAGTATTGGAAAGATTTGGATCTGCGGCATAATCTTGATGTGATGCACATCGAGAAAAATATATGTGACACATTATCGGCACACTTCTTAACATTGAAGGCAAGGCGAAAGATACCTTAAAATCTAGGATTGATTTGACACACAGGTATCGAGAAAGGATTTGCAGGTGCAAGATGAAGGTAAACCACGGGATATGGCACCAGGTGTATGCGTCTTGGACAAGGTAAAAGAAAAGAATTCTGCGAGGTCTGTCACGTGTGAGATTCCCACATGGATTTGCTTCCAACCACGAAAGGAGAGTCGGTCAGATGGAAACAAGGTACAAGGGTTGAAAACTCATGACTGCCACGTCCTACTTCAAGGGTTTTACATGTTATCCTTAGAGGATTGGGCATACGACTTATCTGAGCGATTGCGAGTTGGGACAATTCTTGAGGAACTCTGCAGAGAAATATCGGGATAGATGCTTTGGAGCGTCTTAGAGACAAGATACCAACTATCCTATGCGACCTTGAGAAGATATATCCTCCGGCCTTCTTTGATGTGATGGTGCATTTGGCTGTTCATCTACGATGAGGCACTACTTAGAGGTCGATGCAGTATGGTTGGATGTACCCTATTGAAAGCGGCTAGGCACTTTCAAGGGCTATGTTAGGAACGAGCTAGACCGAGGGTTCCATTGCGAGAGGCCTACATTGCTCTGAAGCGTTGACATTCTGCTCAAAATACATTGAAACAGTGATCGACTTAGCAAAGAGGTGGGTGAAGACAATCCGGGCTCAATGTTTTCGATTATTCATGTTCGAGTTACTGAGGAAGAGTCGACAAGAGGACAAACCTAAAGATTTGGACAAAATGGTTTGGTATGTGTTGAATAAGCGTCACGAGATACTACCTTATATCAAGTAAGTGCGATCTTGCAGCTTATACATCATAATCTACTAAACTTGCAGCACATTCTTATATATTTAGATGTTTGGCGCGATCACTATGTTGTGCAGCATGTACAAAGAGGAATTCTTGCCGCAAAATCCAAGAAACATTGACAAACTGGTTATGGCAGGATTTGCGAAATGGTTCAAGAACCATGTAAGCTTTTGAAGTGCCTTTGTCGGTTTTTTAATATATTGAGTACATAAGATGATCAGCTTGTCTATTTTCTAACCATAGGTTAAGAAGATGCGGGAGGATGGGCAGGCAGTTGATGATGCCCTTTACTCACTAGCAATGGGTCCCGATACTCGGGTAAGACATTATGAATCTTGCGTTGTTGGAGATGTGCGCTACAACACCCTTGCACGAGACGAAGCGGGAAGACACAAAACAGTGCCATCATGAGCACGGATCGTATGACAAAGAGACAACTGAAATGTATGCTAACATAACGAGACATTGTTCGGCTTGCGTATATCTCGATTTGAGGATCATCGGTGTGTGGTTACATTGTCTTGTTGTTGGTATAACCTGATTTCGGATCGCAAAACCCGAGCTGATGATTATTTCAAATCCATCAATGTCAAAGCGGCGTACCGGACCAACGAGCCTTTTATTTTGGCAAATCAAGCAACACAGATATTTTTCTTGGAAGACACATTTGCGTAGCGATGGTGGAGAGTATTGCAAAGGTTTGAGCAGAGAATTCGTTTAATGAAGTTGCACAACAAGATGATGCTTACTTGCTCTGATGTACAAGATAACACAGATGTTCCTAATATCTTTGAGAACCATCACGTCGATGGCCTTGGCGAAAAGATTGTCGTCTTTGTGGACATACAAGAGTTGATCAATAAGAAGCCAGCGTTCGAGGACATTGAGGGCGAAGAAAAGATGACACCATGGTGAATTACGATTGAGATGATACACATGGCGAAGATGTTGGCGCTGCTGCTGCGGATGATGATTACATTGCTTTTTCGTATTTGCACAGTCGGAAGACATTTTTTATCTACTATGTGAAATTGTGTTTGCTATGACAAGCTGAAACTGATGAACATGTTGTTTAGTATTTTCTTGTGAGAACATCACTTGTTATGTATGCTGATTTGTGTTTGGTGATTGTATGACAACTAAAACATGATGACATTGTTGTTTAGTTGTACTCATATTTGGCTGTGAAACTTGAATTTGATGACATAGTTTGCTGTTGGACTGCAATTTGCTCAACGTCTTCGAATGAGAACAAGCTGACCCGACAGCGCCGGCGGGACCGCCTGCTCCCGCCTCCCACGACTGGCTGTGATCTTCCCCGGCTCCTATTCGTTCCTTTCTGAGGCCTCACCATCGTCCTCCTCCAGCGCCGCCTTGCCGCCCCCTCGGTGTTGTCAACATGGTCAACAACCGAGAGGAATAAGGAGATATTTGTACATGGTGAGGATGACGGTAGGGACCAACAGCCTTGATAATTTTGTTTTTTCGGGACGGAGAAGGGTATCAAATGGGTTGTCTGCGGGACCCGTGGCCCGTCTAGCCCAGACTTCTATTTCATATGTTTAGCACATGACCAGCCCAGTTTGTTTTTTTTCCTTTACGAAAAATGGCTAGCCAGCTATTTTGTTTTTTGAGAATAACCAACATAGGCCTACTTGCTTTTCTCGCTGCTTTGGTAAATCTTTCAAGGCGAGGAGGATGCATTTTGCCCTGAAAAATGGGCTATAAGTAATAAGAAATGAGCTATAAGTAATAATAAATGGGCTGTAAAATGAAAAAAATACAGCAAGCAGGCAATTAGTTCCCAATATTGTTTTCTTTTGGATTTTGATATTTTAAATTTCATTGTTTTTGTCTTGGGTAAAATTTCACTGAATTTAAATTAAGGTATATTTAGATTTAAAATTAATTTGAATCCGGCTAGAAATTTCGGGTCTGTATCTTTGTTTGGGACAGATTTGGAGGCTGACTTGTGGGTCTACTAGGTTGGCGTGTGCTTTGACTCTGTCAACTTAGTCCTAAGCGATTCTAGCAGCGATGACCGTTGGATGTTAATCCAACGGCCGTCTCTTCTTCTTCAATATCTGGTCTTCTTGCTCGGCCGCCCAAACCAGCTCGGTGGGACTGCTCGCTCCCGCCTCCCGTGGGCAGGCTGTCTTTGCCGCCGAAGCCGCTTACCGCTCATTCTTGGCAGGCCATTCCTCTACTCACCCACACCTCCTGTTAATTTCCGGCGACGGCAGCCGAACCAGTAAACCCTCGTACTCCCCACCGCATGGGCAACCATTGCCGAGTCTACCCCGGCTCCGTGTCGTTCCCTTCCTAGGCCTCGCCGTCGTCCACCGCCATGGTGCTCTCGGCGCGGCCTGGTCAACGTGGTCAACGAAGGACATCCATCGGCCGTGGACTGTACGCACAAAATAATGATTCCTCCACCTGACAGCTGGGACCCACCGTAAGGGCCTCTGTATTTCGCGAAAAAAACGTTCCCCCCGTTGACATGTCGGACTCACCAGCTATATCTTCGCACGCAAGGAAGTGCCTCCTTATTACGAACAAAAAAATGAATACCCACCCTACTAGATGGGACCCACCATAGTGGGAGGATGACTTGTGGGCCAACTAAGTTGACGGGCACGGAGGGCTTTGTCAACTTAGTCAATATGAACGATTCTAGCTCCAGTGACCGTAAGATGTCCATCCAACGGCCATAGTGCTTCTTCAACCTCTGGTCTTCTTGCTCCGGCCGCCCAAAGCAGCGCCGGTCGTGCAGCGTGCTCCGCCTCTCGTGGCGGCTGTGATGCCTGAGGCCTCACCGCCCCTACTACTACCACCGCTGGCCCGGGTATCCCTCTACTTACCCACACCCTGTTATTCTGCGGCGATGGCAGCCTCACGCCAGCAGCAGAACGATGAACCCTCGTACTCCTCTCCGCTCGGGCTTCCACTGCTGCGTCTTCCCCGGCTCCGCGTTGTCCCCTTCCTAGGCCTCGCCGTCGTCCAGACCACCGCCATGGTGCTCTCGGCGCGGCGTGGTCAACGTGATCAACGACCGACTTCCATCGGAAGAAATCTTGTCGTGGAGAGGCGGACAATTTGGGTCGGCGGCCGCAAGGAAGTGCCTCCTTATTACGCATAAAATAATTATTCCTCCACACTGTTAGTAGGGACCCACCGGCCGAGGCCACCTTATTTCACGAAAAATGTTTCCCCTCATTGCTGGGACCCACGGACGGGCCAGCGTATTCATAAAAAACGCGTTCCCAAGCTTGTCGGCTCGGACCCACCGGAAGTGCCTCCTTATTACGCACAAAAAATGAATACTCCCCTTGCTAGCTGGGGCCCACCATGGAGGGAGGCTGATTTGTGGGCCTACTAAGTTGACTGGGACGGGGGCCTTTGTCAACTTTAGTCAATATGAACGATTCTAGCTCCAGTGACCGTACGATGTCCATCCAACGGCCGTAGTGCTTCTTCAACCTCTGGTCTTCTTGCTCCAGCCGCCCAAAGTAGCGCCGGTCGTGCCGCATGCTCCTGCCTCCCGTGGTCGGCTGTGCTGCCGCGGAGGCCTCACCGCCCCCTACTATTCCCACCGCTGGCCAGGCCCTGCGGCGACAACAGCCTCACACCTATCACGCCCAATATGAGACCCTATCCAAAAGGAACTCGAAGGTCCCACCAAGGATAGACCCACATATTGAAACGCTTTTGCAAGGTGGATATCATTACATCAACATTACATAATAGTGGGGATACATCCAATACATACAATGTCACATGAAAACCACAATACATCATATACAAGATCAACATCCGGCTACGGGTGAAACATAAACAGAAACTCAAATAATAACCACCCTGCTAGCCCAGGTTGCCGACCTGGAACCTATCCCCTGATCGAAGAAGCAGATGAAGAACTCCAACACAAATAAACATCGCTCTCGCGTCATGATCATCGCTTAACCTATACCTGCAACTGGTGGTGTAGTAATCTGTGAGCCACGAGGACTCAGCAATCCCATTACCATGGGTATCAAGACGAGCAAAGCCAACTAGGAAAGGAAGGGGTAAAGTGGTGAGGTTGCAGCAGCGACTAAGCATGATATGGTGGCTAACATACGCAAATGAGAGCGAGAAGAGAAACAAAGGCGGTCGTCAACTAGTAATGATCAAGAAGTGATCCTGAACTCCTACTTCGTCGGACATAACCCGAAACCGTGTTCTCCTCTCGATCAACCACGAAAAGAGACACTCACGGTTACCCACACGGTTGGTGTATTTTAGAAGAGTTTGCTTCAAGTTTACTACAACGGATATTAACAAATTCCCATCGCCACATAACATGGCACGGCTCTCGAAAGTTTATACCCTGCGGGGTGTCCCAACAGCCCATGATAAGCTCTCGCGATCAACGAAGGATATTCCTTCTCCCGGGAAGACCCGATCAGTCTCGGAATCCGGCTACAAGACATTTCGGCGACAATAAAACAAGACCAGCAAGACCTCCGGCGTGCCGACACCTCGATAGTAGCGGCAGATCTCGTCTCGAGGCCACGACCGGATGAACACTACGTCTGACAACCGACGATACCCCAAGTTGCCTAGGGGCGGCACATAAGTGGCTCTGGTTTGGACCAACACTTAGACAAGCATTGGCCGGGGCTGAATAAAGATGACCCTTGGGTTAATTACTCCCAAGGGAAAATAGGTGGTGGTGAGGCAAATGGTAAAACCAAGGTTGGGCCTTCTTTGGAGAGTCTTACTCAAAGCGAACTGTCAAGGGGTCCCATAAATCACCCGACCGCGTTAGGGACGCAAAATCCGGGAACATAATACTGATATGACGGAAACTAGGGCGGCAAGAGTGGAACAGAACACCAGGCATAAGGCCGAGCCTTCCACCCTTTACCAAGTATATAGATGCATTAATTAAATAAGGTATATCGTGATATCCCAACAAGTAAACATGTTCCAACAAGGAACAACATCTCCATGTTCCAACAAGGAACAAACTTCATCTTCACCTGCAACTAACAACGCTATAAGAGGGGCTGAGCAAAGCGGTAACATAGCCAAACAACGGTTTGGATAGGAAAGGTGCAAAAGGTTAGAGGCTGACATGGCAATTTGGGAGGCTTGAGGAACAAGTGATAGGTAGCGCAGCATAGCGATAGAACGAAACAACTAGCATAGCAATGATAGTAGTGAGATCGAGGGTAGCGGTCATCTTGCCTGAAATCCCGCAAGGGAGAAGAACGATTCCATGAAGAAGACGAATGGATGAAGCCGAACCAAGTGTAGACGAACGAATCCTCACGATCATAGCAAGCAGAACTAACAAGAAGAAGCACACAACATAGGTAAACACACCACACATGAACATGACAAGATGCACAACAAACATGATGCATGACAAATCTAGATGAAGCTACTCATGGCAAGAGATGATGCAAACAAGAACAACACATCAAAGCAAGTTTAAATGAGGCCGGAAACAACATAGAACAATTCCGGTAAGTCCTCATATGCAAATTTCGAAAATGGTCCAGATCTGAATAAACCTTATATTCAAGTTGTTAAACAGCAATTTAAGATGCACCACGATGATCTACATGAAATTCTAGTCAAGTTACATATAAAGTTCATTAGATTCGGAGCTACGGCCTAGAAGATATGAGCAAAACAAGTTAACCATGGCATTGATGCAAAATGCATACCAACATCAAGCAAACACCTCAAAACATGGATGCAACATGATAATATGAAGCTACATGCAAAATCAAGCAAGTTTCATATAGAGCACACTCAAAACGGAGCAACGGTTCAACACATACACATGAAACAAGTTATAGCAACAATCTGTCCAAAACAGCAACTAGGCATATTGCAAGCATCAAAACAACATGCTACAGCATCTTAACATGATAAAAAAAGGCATGGGCATGATGTACAGGTAAAGCATAACAAAACATGAACACTGAGCTATCTCCAGAAATCACTAGAACTTGCTCAAAATGACATGCCAAGATTGCAAATAATAACAGTTTCAGACTTATCAAAAAATAACATCAGGTTGCAATGTTTAGAGCTATCAAACAACATGCTACAGGAACTTATCTTGCCAAACAAAGGCATAGCATGAATCTACTAAATGCATAAAACAAAAGTCCTTTACTGACCATAAGCCAAAAGGATCAGAAGATATGATGGCACTCATGTAAACATGGCAAGTTATATTACAGATTCATACATGGCAGGAACAACAATAAGTAGGCATGTTGGTGAGCTTGAACCACTCACCACAGAGCAATACATGGCATGGCAAGGCAACTCACAGTAAGAAGACATGGCATAGAAGCTATATCTGACAAGAAAAACATCATAGAGTACACGGATCAACTACTACAACCTTGGCAAAATTGAATAACATGTAAACAACCTGCCAGGAAACATTTTATAGCAAAAGTAAAGCTCGATTGAATCAAGCTATGGCCCTCCATAATTTCAAACAAGGGCATGGATGGATAGACAAAAATCACATGTTCAAAACATCCTTACTGAAGTATCTCAAATAAGCATGGATCTCTCGGTAGCATCAAGTTTACATAGCAACAAAATATAACAGAATCTATCAGGAAAACAGCAACAACAAGTACCCTACTTAACAAGCTTGATGCACTCACTACACAACTCACAAAAATACATGGCAAGCACCCCTAGTAATATGGCATGGAATATTACAAAACACATGTAGGACTCAAGTTCATAGGGTGCACACATCAATCATGGCAAAAATCATGTTCTGATAAGAATCTGAAACTAACATCACATAGCCCTCTTCCAACAGCATTTAGGGCATCCAGATGAGCTCAAATGAAAATGATGCAATGGAATGAAATGATGTACTCGTCGCGGCGAACATTTTGACATATTACACGCACGAAACAAAGCAATATGCAGAGAGTTATGGCATGATGAACATGACAACAAAATACTGAAAATCTGGGACTTGGTGGATTTTTACCCTCCGAAAACGGGACGAGGAGGATCCGGGACGAGGAGAACCGGGCGGGGCGAGGGCGCGTTTGGATCGGCGGGCTGGTGGATCTGGTCCAGCCCGGCCGGATCCGGTCGGGAAACTCCGGCGGACGGCGGGGATGACCAAGGCGGTCGGAGGCCGGCGGCGCCGCGCCGTCCGGCTCCTCCGGCGAGGAGGCCGGGCGAGGGGCGGCGGCGTCGGGCCTGGCTGCGCGACCGCCGGGCGGCGCCGAGGAGCAGACGGCGGCGGAGGGGCTGAGGCACAGGCGGCGGAGGCAAGAGGCGCGCGGGAGGCGGCGGGAGCTGCGCAGCGCGGCGCGGATGGGCTCGGGCGGGCCCGCGATGGGCTCGCGTGGGCGGCGGCGGGTGGCGGCGCGGACAGGTGGCGTGCCGTGATTCGTCCGGCGCGGCGGCTGGACGTGTCCGGCGGCGGAGCGGACATGTCCGGCGCGCGGAGGTGAGGGGAGCTAGGGTTTCGGGGGGATTTCATCCGCGAATTTCGGGGGAGGATGTGTTTATATAGGTAGAGGGAGCTAGGAGACTCCAAATGAGGTGCGGTTTTCGCCCACACGATCGTGATCGAACGACCGAGAGCATGGAGGGGAGTTATATGGGTTTCGGGCCACTTTGGAAGGGGTGTTGGGCTGCACACGAAAGAGGCTTTTACGGTTACCCGGTTAACCGTTGGAGTACCAAACGACCTCCAAATGGCACAAAACTAGACAGGCGGTCTACCGGTGGTATACCAAGGCCGCTTGGCAAACCTCGGGCCATTCCGAGACCGTTGAACACCCGCACATGAAAAGAGGCAAAAGGGGGCGCCGGAGACATAGGAGTGCGGATTACAAAAGCGGACAACGGGAAAATGCTCGGATGCATGAGACGAACACGTATGCCAATGCGATGCACATGATGACATGATATAAAATGCAGATGATGACATGGCAAAGTGCAACACACAAGCACATGACATGGCAAGGACGGCAAGTAACTGGAAGACACCTGGCGCATCGAATCCGGGGCGTTACAACACCGCAGCCGAACCAGTGAACCCTCGTACTCCTCTCCGCGCGGGCTTCCACTGCCGCGTCTTCCCCGGCTCCCCGTCGTCCCCTTCCTAGGCCTCGCCGTCGTCCACCGCCCTGGTGGTCTCGGTGCAGCGTGGTCAACACGGTCAAGGAACTACTTCCATCGGACATGGACTGTACGTGGAGAGGCTGACAGCTGGGTCCACGGCCGCAACAAGGAAGTGCCTCCTTATTACGCGGAAAATAATGATTCCTCCACGACAGCTGGGACCCACGGATGGGCCATCAGATTTCGTGAAAAAATGTTTCCCCGACTGCTGGGACCCACCAGCTACATCTTATACGCAAGGAAGTGCTTTGGGCAAAAAACCAAAATGATTCGCCCCACTGCTGGGACCCACCAGCTACATCTTCGCACGCAAGGAAGTGCCTGACAGTCGGGACCCACCTGGTCGAAGTGTACGTAGCGTTGTCATTCTGGTCGCCAACGTGTACGTACATATATACTGGTGGATGTAGAGGCGCGCACGTGTCGTAGCACAGGCACACACGTAGCATGTACACATACGTACATCAGCGAGGGTGCAAGAAAGAAAATACGGCCACGTACGTACATACGGGCAGGGTCTCTAACGCCTATCGCGCATACGTACATGGCTGGGTTGGAACGAAGAAACAGCGTCGTCTTCGTGTTCATGGGGAGCCAACCGGCTGGGTCGGAACGGAATGCGTGGTTGTGTTCATCGGGAGGGCTCGGACGGAACAGGCGATGAAAACGAGGCCTGGCGTACCGCACAACAAAGGAAACGGCCTTGTGTTCGACCCGCCATGTTCGAAACGGGGTCCTGTTGATCGGGAGGGGCTGGCGTACCTCAAAGCGGAGAAGCGGACCTCCTACGGTCGAAGCAGGGTCCCGTTGATCGGGAGGGTGTGGCGTGCCGCCAAAGCGGAGAAGCGGACCTCCTACGGTCAAGCAGGTCTGTTGATCGGGAGGGGTGTGGCTGTGACGCCCCGAGACCGATGCTCGAGAAGACTTCCATA
This sequence comes from Aegilops longissima, assembly GCA_021605205.1. Taxonomy (NCBI): domain Eukaryota; kingdom Viridiplantae; phylum Streptophyta; class Magnoliopsida; order Poales; family Poaceae; genus Aegilops; species Aegilops longissima. Next base: position 302,795,440 of record CM038682.1, read on the forward strand.
TATTCCGGGTTTCGCCGTGTGTTTCATTTGTGCCTGCCCTTTTTATTTTTGCATTGCATCATGTCATCATGCCATCATCTCATAAATCTTTTGCAAATCAACTAAATAAATGGCATGGATCTTTCATCCATTCAAATCGAGGGAATTCACATGGTGATTCTCTTTAAAACATATCCTCTCGATATTAAGGGAGCTATAAAATAATATTCCATTAATTTGAAATTTACCACAACACACGTGCATGTTAAATCCCGTGGCCTTTCCTTCTTCAAGTTTCGACTCTCTAACCTTGCCTATAATTCTTTTCCCACTTTTCGAAGCCCTTCCCAAATGTTCATTTTTTTCTGTTAATCTTAAACCTTGCCTACACCCTCTCTGCCAAATTTCAGCTCCTTTGGACTTGATTTGGTTGGAATCAAAATTGCCTCAAGTTTGAATTAAATTCAAACTTGCGATAATTTTCTTTCTCCAAAAATGCCCAAACCAATTTTATCAGATGGAGCATAATTCCAGGAGTCCAAGTATATCTCTATTTCATTCATATTCTTTCCCAAACCTCCTGGACATTTTCCTTTGGAGACTGTTTATTTTTTAAACAGAAATATAAGTAAAGGGAGACTTACATTCTCCTTACCCGGGCCTCTCCTAGACCGCAGCCCACAGCACCGCAGCCCACCTCACTTACCTCTTTCGGCCCGACTAGCCCACAGAACCGACCTCTTACTGTTCTTCCTCTACCTCTGTCTGGCAGGACATCCACGCACGCCACGTCGGCCTCCCCGAGTGATTTGACGGCGGAGACTCCCCTAGGCCCCTGTATAACATGCCCGGTGCCCTAGTCCTCCTCCTCTATCCATTCTCCCCTTTCTTGCCCTCGCCGCCGCCAAGGTTAGGACACCCACGCCCGCCCGACGCCATGACCAAGAGGAGATCGAGCTCCTCTTGACCTGATCAGCTCGGCCCGGCCTTCTCCTTCCAGCGTCTCCCTCGGCCTGCAAGCACTCATTCGAGCCACGGATCGGCCTCCTCCTCGGCGTCTTCTTCCCTCGCTTCCTCTGCTTCATGGACCGAAGCCCGCCAAGTCCACCTCCTCGTTTTGCATCCCCGACCAACCAGCGTCGCCCCGGCCGCCATCAGCCGCATGCTTCGCGCGCCCCTGCGCCACGAGCGTCTGAGGCCGCAGCCTCCTCCTCGTCCAGGACCACTTCACCTCGCCGGAGTCGTTGCCGCCGGACCCCCAGGCCGTCCCACTCTCCTTCCTCCCCTCTCTCTTTTGTTCCTCGCTCTCTCTAATCTCTCCAGCCCTCTCTCTGCTGTGGGTTAACAGGAGCGATGCAAGGAGCTCGTCCATGGCGCCCGAAGCATGGAGCTCCGCTCCGTTCGTTGGATCCGTCCACCGCTGCCTGGAATGAACCCCCGTCTAGAACCGGCGCTGCCGGGCGCATCACGAGATAAGCACCGCAGCCCTTCTCCTCCTGTGGTTCCTCCGCTTTCCTCGTCTCACCTCCCTGTCTCTCGTCTCTCTGTGCGTCCTTCCCCTGTTCCCTCTCCGAATCTCTCTCTCCTTTCTTTCTTCAGGTAACAGCAGCAGTCGTTGCACGCTCTCGCCGGCGAACCCAACAGATGAGCCGTCGCCTCCTCGCCGGCCTCCTCCACCTTCCCACCGCGCCAGCAGCTCCAGCCGCTCAAATCCCAACCTCGAGCCGCGCCCCTGCCTCGCCATGGCCACCAGCCTCTTTGTTTCCCCGCTGTGAGAAACTTCCTCCATCTCTGAAGTTTCGTTAGTTTCCTAGATCCGTTCTGGCATGTAGAGGTTATTTAGAGTTCCCGCAATATTCCACCGCAAGCATATCAGTTAGCCCAGTGGCTAGCGCAGCCTGTATCCATTCGAGGGGTCTGGGGTTCGAGTCCCAGCCGCCCCCATTTTTGCTTAATTTCCTGTTATTTTGCACTCCCACACCCACTTAGGCCTGCTCATCTCTTGGGCCGCTGCACTGGATGCAATCCGGCCCGTGCATATTTTTTCCCAGTCTGTGTATTTTAGCATTTTTCCAGTGCATGCATATTTACAGGAAATGCCATCATTTTAAATTGTTAATAACTAAAAATCCATGCATCCAAATAAAACATGTCATATATGTAAAATGCTTAGAATTTTGTCTAGTTTCTTAATATGCAACTCTCATCCATGTTTAGAAATGTTAAACTTGTTGTTTGTTTAATCTTGCATAAATGCCATGCTAAAATGAATTATTTCATAACTAAATAACCGTAGCTCCATTTTTAATGTTCTTTATATGTAAATGGGGTGGAAAAATGCCTAGTTTAACATGGTGCACTTTATTTTCCTGTTTAACAACTCTAAAATTATGTAATAGGCAGAACAGTACCAAATCAAATATATGCATATGAGGATTTTTCCGGAATTGTTGTTGTTGTTTCCGGCCTCATTTAATCTTGCCTAAATAGTTAGTTTCATCTGCTTCACCCCCTTGCCATGTTTAATAAAATTTAATATTGTTGGGTAGCCTAAACAAGAGTGAACTAAATAAATGTTGTGAAGTTTCGTCAATATGCAATTCGTTGCATATTGAGCTCCACTTAACTTGTAGTATTGCTTATTGCACTTTGCCATGCCATGCTCATTAAATCGGACATGCATCATACTTGGTTGTGCATCATGCCATGTTTATGTGGTGGTTGTTTACTATGTTGTTTGTTTGTTTCCGGGTTGTTTCTCTCGTTAGCTTCGGTTTCGTTCCGGAGTTGTGAGGATTCGTTCGACTACGTCCGTTTGTCTTCTTCATGGACTCGTTCTTCTTCCTTGCGGGATTTCAGGCAAGATGACCATACCCTTGAAATCACTTCTATCTTTGCTTGCTAGATGCTCGCTCTTTTGTTATGCCCATGCTGCGATACCTACCACTTGCTATATCATGCCTCCCATATTGCCATGTCAAGCCCCTAACTATCCTTTCCTAGCAAACCGTTGTTTGGCTATGTTACCGCTTTGCTCAGCCCCTCTTATAGCGTTGTTAGTTGCAGGTGGAGATGAAGTTGGTTCCATGTTGGAACATGGACATGTTGGGATATCACAATATCTCTTATTTAATTAATGCATCTATATACTTGGTAAAGGGTGGAAGGCTCGGCCTTATGCCTGGTGTTTTGTTCCACTCTTGCCGCCCTAGTTTCCGTCATATCGGTATTATGTTCCCGGATTTTGCGTTCCTTACGGTTGGGTGATTTATGGGACCCCCTTGACGATTCGCTTTGAATAAGACTCCTCCAAAGAAGGCCCAACATTGGTTTTACCATTTGCCACCTAAGCCTTTTTCCCTTGGGTTCTGCAGACTCAAGGGTCATCTTTATTTTAACCCCGGGCGGTGCTCCTTGAGTGTTGGTCCAAGCTGTCGACCGCCGGTGTACACCAGGGGGCAACTCTGGGCTCGCCTACCGGAAGTTTGGACAATCCGGTGTGCCACGAGACGAGATATGTGCAGCTCCTATCGGATTTGTCGGCACATCCGGGCGGCTTTGTTGGTCTTGCTTTATTCTTGTCGAAATGTCTTGTAGCAGGATTCGAGACTGATCGGGTCTTCCAGTAGAAGGAATATCCTTCGTTGACCGTGAGAGCTTATAATGGGCTAAGTTGGGACACCCTGCGGGTATTATCTTTGAAAGCCGTGCCCGCGATTATGAGGCAGATGGGAATTTGTTAATGTCGGTTGTAGAAAACCCGAAGTTGACCTTAATTAAAATACATCAACAGCGTGTGTAACGTGATGGTCTCTTCTCGTGAGTCCGGAAGTGAACACGATGTTGGAGTTATGTTTGGCGTAAGTAGTTTCAGGATCACTTCATGATCATAGTTGTTCGACCGTGCCTTACTTCTCTTCTCGCTCTCTTTTGCGAATGTAGCCACCATATATGCTGAGTAAACTGCTGCAGCTCCACCTCACAACTCTGTCCTACCTATAAGCTTAAATAGTCTTGATCTCGCGGGTGTGAGATTGCTGAGTCCCGTGACTCACGGATACTTTCAAAACCAGTTTGCAGTGCCGATGAAACCGTGCAGGTGGCGCATCAAGCTCAAGGAGGAGCTCGATGAAGATCTTGTTCTTTGTGTTGTTTCGTTTGAGTTGATCGATGAGTGGAGCCCAGTTGGGACGATCGGGGATCATGTAGCATTTGGGATAGTCTTCTTTTATTTTGGTTCCGTGGTCGGACCTTGATTGTATCTGTATGATGTAATGCTTTACTCTGTATTGCGTGAAGTGGCGATTGTAAGCCAACTATGTATCTCTTTCCTTATGTATTACATGGGTTGTGTGAAGATTACCTCACTTGCGACATTGCTTTCAATGCGGTTATGCCTCTAAGTCGTGCCCGACACGTGGGAGTTATAGCGCGCGAGGCGTATACGATGGCGTCCGCAAAAGCAGATGAAACGGACTTGTGTTGGGCGCTACGGTCAAAGCAGGGGGGGTGTGGCGTGCATAAGCAGGACTCCACGGATCTTTTTCATCTCCACCGTCGACCTCCTCCGGCTTCCACGGGCTACCGTCGACCTCCTCCGGCCTCCACGGGCTCCTGTTCATCCGGCCTCCACCGCGCTACTCCACCGCTCTTGTTCAACCACCCTCCACGGGCACCCCTCCACCGTCTACTGTTCATCCAGCCCTCCACACCACGGGGTCTTGTTCAACCACCCCTCCACCGTCTACTGTTCATCCAGCCCACCACACCACGGGTTCTGTTCATCCGGAGAGCAGCGCCACCGCTCCTTTATTCATCAACCCCCCCCCGCGCGCTCCACTGTTCATCGAGCAGGCAGCATCGATCGGCTTGATTAGCAGCGATGGCGAAGAATCGCTCCATCGGGTTGTGTTAATAGTCATCGATCGATCGCTTCGGATTCACTAACGTGTAGCTGCGCGGGCAATCGCTTTCGGGTTCGATTAGAGCCCAACGCCTCGCTTCGGCTTGATTAGAATAACGCCCGCACACATCAGCGTCGTCTGAGAGAAATGCGCATCGCTCCGCCCCGACCTCCCACCGTGTGGCTACTCCCGAAATTTTCCTTCCCTCGCTTCTACCACGGTTTTTCCTTCATGGGCCCAAAGAATGTCATGCAGCTGCGTCTCGGCCCGCCCGGGACGAAAAAGCCCACTTTTTGTCATGATTTTTTGTCATAGAAGTAGGAGCCCACCACATCTATGATGATACCGGGTTTTGTCACAATTATCGTCATAGAATAGAAAAAAAATTCGTTCGGCCCAAAATGTCACGGATGTGTCTTTTTTTTGTAGTGCTAGTAGCGTCTGGTGCTTGGCCGGATCGTACTCCCACAGATAGCAAGTCCGGCATTGGCACGTAAGAACCCGACGAATGAGCATGACCTGGATCACGTTGACGAGCTTGATTTTCCTGTCTATCATATTCTGGACGCACGTCTGGAGCCCAGGTTAGGCCCCTCTCTTGCCAGGAGGTGAGCTGCATCGAGATTCTGGATCGGAATTTGGGGGCCGCCGCCCAGTTAGTATCGCGCGGCTCGGTGATGTAGAACCATCCCGATTGCCGCCCCTTCACCATTTCCGCAAAGGAGCCATCGGGCCAGGTAACATTGGGCATCTTACCCACCATGGCGCCTCCGCACTCTGCTTGTTGCCTGCTCACCACTTTTGGCTTCACATTAAAGGTCTTCAACCATAGGCCGAAATGAGGTGGGATGTGGAGGAAGGCCTCGCACATGACAATGAATGCCATGATGTTGAGAATGAAATTGGGGGCTCGGTCATGAAACTCTAGCCCGTAGTAAAACATCAGTTTGCGGACGAACGGGTGGAGAGGGAATCCTAGCCCGCGGACAAAGTGTGTGAGAAACACAACCCTCTCATGGGGCTCTGGAGTGGGGACGATTTGCCCTTTGTCCGGGAGTCGGTGAGCAATCTCCTTGGCCAGATATCCGGCCTCCCAGAGCTCCGTGATGCCCTTCTTCTTAATAGAGGAGGCCATCCACTTGCCTCCAGCTCCGGATTCGGACATGTTTGGAGTGCTTTCTCGAGCAAGGAAAAGCTAAAGCTTGGGCGCTGGAGCTCAAGGACGGAAGGACTGAAGGAGAGAAAGGGTGTGGGTGAAGGAAGGGAATCCTCATCCCCTTATAAAGGCCGCGAATATCAAGAGCCTCCCCACTCGCCCTGAAAGCTCACCTATTCCCAAGGCCTGTGTAAACGGCACAATTGGGTTACCCATGCCCGCATTGATGAGAATCACGCGATAAGGGGACACGATCTCTGCTTTGACAAGACGTGCCAATGGCAACCGCGTCTCGGAACGTGGGACGGTGAACGCGAAAACGGTTTGAAATTATGACCGGTCAGACATAATGTCGTTCTACAAAAATTTTATTCTCTCTGCAGTTGTATATGGTGTGGCAGGTCCGGATACTATCATCGCATCTGAAGACTATCTTGGAGTTCGGATAGAAGGGAACCCGCCTTGCAATGCAGAAGACAATCTGTGCGCCGGACTCCTCGTCATTGAAGCCCGGTTCAGGGGCTACCGAGGGAGTCCTGGACTAAGGGGTCCTCGGGCGTCCGGCCTGTTATCCATGGGCCGTACTGATGGGCTGTGAAGACAAGAAGGCCGAAGACTGTACCCGTGTCCGGATTGGACTCTCCTTGGTGTGGGAGGCAAGCTTGGCGACCAACTATGAAGATTCCTTCTTATGTAACCAACTCTATGTAACCCTAGATCCCCCCGATGTCTATATAAACCGGAGGGTGTAGTCCCGACAGGATATACACATTACCATAGTCATACAGGCTAGACTTCTAGGGTTTAGCCATTACGATCTCGTGGTAGATCAACTCTTGTAATACTCATATTCATCAAGATCAATCAAGGAGGAAGTAGTTTATTACCTCCATAGAGAGGGCCCGAACCTGGGTAAACACCGTGTCCCCTGTCTCCTGTAACCATCGATCCTAGACGCACAGTTCGGGACCCCCTACCCGAGATCCGCCGGTTTTGACACCGACAGGGGGAGGGGGCTGCTACATCGCACTTAGCTAGGTGAACCTCGGTTGGGGGGCATGAATTCATAGCTTAATTAGGATTCCCTTCGTGGCGACACGAGGGGGGTGGGGGGCTGCTAGCTACTTCACACTTTGCTAGGTGAACCTCGGTTGGGAGGGAGGGGGCATGCTCATAGCTTAGGATTCCCTTTGTGCCGACACGAGGAAGGGGGCTGCTAGCTACTTTGCACTTTGCTACGGTGAACCTCGGTTGGGGTGGGGGCATGCATTCATATATAGCTTAGGATTCCCTTCGTGCCGACACGAGGGAGGAGGGGGGCTGCTAGCTACTTCACACTTTGCTAGGTGAACCTCGGTTGAGGGGAGGGCATGCATTCATATATAGCTTAGGATTCCCTTCGTTAGCCGACCACGAGGGAGGAGGGGGGCTGCTAGCTACTTCGCACTTTGCTAGGTGAACCTCGGTTGAGGGGGAGGGGGCATGCATTCATAGCTTAGGATTCTCTTCGTGCCGACACGAGAGGGTGGGAGCAAGCAATACCGTGCGCTTTGCGAGAGAGATGCCACATCAAAGTTGCATTTGGTATTTGAAAATCAAACCACCCTTTTGATACATAAATTTGGTCAACATGCAACTGTGTTCGTGTTCTGACCCTCTCACGCATCATTTTTCACCAAATTAATGAACATTAGAAAAGTCGGATGACCCAACAGACATGGTTCACTCAAACTAACCGTGTGCCACGCCGATGCACCTATCACGCACACATCCACACAGTATATTGGGCTCCACGAGGCTCCCCCTCTCAAAAATATTTGCCCGCTTCGGGGGTTTTTCTGTTTCATAACACACGGTTGTTATCTTCGGACCGTGTGCGATGTTTCTTGTTCCCAATCCTGCCTGCATCGAAAATATCAGCCCGCCTCGAGGGTTTTTCTTTTTCATAACACACGGTTGTTATCTCCGGACCGTGTGCGATGCGCTGTCATCAAAATTTTCAATAGCCCGCATTTCACTCCCGCATAAAATTTTCAGTACTCGTGTCATTTCCTCAAACACCCAGCGCCCCCCCTCCACACACACACCAAAAGCTCCTCAGGCGTGTGTGTGTGGGCGCACACACACACACACGCCCTCCCTCGCTTGAAACCCTAGCAAAGTTCCCGCCGCTGCCGCCACAAGGCCTGCATTGTGAACATCTGCTGGTTTGCCCGTGCAGCTTACCCACCAATCTCCATACCCAGGCCGCCCTGAGTTTCTTAGATGATGCCTGCCAAACGCCCTCTTTCCACAGATCCCCATCCCCATCCCCCACTCCGAGCATCGCAGCCTAAGCCAGCTCGCTTCCCGTGGAGCTCGAGGCGGCGATCCCCAAAAGGGTGTATAGCGATCTCTTTGCCCGGCGTCGCCGAGAAGCGGCGACCATTCTTGTGGCGGCAGCACTCAAGTAGCGGGCTAGAGTATCGGGCATGTCTCTTCCGCCCGCTTCGACATCGAGGTCATCGGCAAGGGCATACTGAGGCGGGCTGTGTCACAGGTTAAGTGGCCCACCCCCAACCCCTTGGATTCAACCGCCGTCGATCTCATCCATGGCCCCGCCGCTGATCTCCTCTGGCTCGCTATCAACAATTTGCCATTCTACATCGCCGTCGAGCCCCTTTTGTCATTTCAGAAGGACACATTCTGCGACTGTCGGTGTCAAAACCGGCGGATCTCGGGTAGGGGGTCCCGAACTGTGCGTCTAGGCGGATGGTAACAGGAGACAAGGGACACGATGTTTACCCAGGTTCGGGCCCTCTTGATGGAGGTAAAACCCTACGTCCTGCTTGATTGATAGTGATATTGTGGATGTTTACAAGAGTGGATCTACCACGAGATTAAGGAGGCTAAACCCTAGAAGCTAGCCTATGGTATGATTGTAAGGGTTGTTGTTCTGTCCTACGGACTAGAGCCATCCGGTTTATATAGACATCGGAGAGGGCTAGGGTTACATAGAGTCGGTTACAATGGTAGGAGATCTACATATCCATATCGCTAAGCTTGCCTTCCACGCCAAGGAAAGTCCCATCCGGACACGGGGCGAAGTCTTCAATCTTGTATCTTCATAGTCTTGGAGTCCGATCGATGATGATAGTCCGACCAATGATAGTTCGGTGATGATGGTAGTCCGGCTATCCGGACACCCCTAATCGAGACTCCTCGGTAGCCCCGAACCAGGCTTCAATGACGATAAGTCCGGCGCGTATATTTCTTGGCATTGCAAAGGCGGGTTCCTCCTCCGAATGATAGAAGATTGTGAACACCGGGATAGTGTCGGCTCGCAAAATAAATTCCACATTCCACCGTAGAGAGAATAATATATACACAAGTTCAATCTGCGGCGTTTTCTGCGGCATGACATCACGCCACTACCAAGCCATTATTTAAATCGTTTTTACTCTACCACTTGGCGCATTTAGCGGCGGTTTCCTTGGCACGTCTTGTCGAGCGGAGAGATCGTGTTTCCCCTTAATCCGGATTCTCATTAATACGGACGTGGGTAACCCAACGCGCCCGTTCGCCCGCCCCTCTATCGGCGAGTCCCAAGCGGTCCGGAGACGGCTCTTGGTATTATCCCTCTTTATAACGGGACCAAGGCTCGTTCCTTTTCTTCAATCCTCCATCGAATCCGCTCCCGCTCCAAGTTCCGGCACCTAGAGCTCCAGTTGGCGCTTGGACTTTCAATGATGTCGGTTCCGACCTCGGGGCGGTGGATGCCCTCCTCCATAACGGAGGAGGGCGTGCTAAAGCTGCGGGAGGCCAAGTACAGCTTATGAGATTTACACAGGTTGCTCGCCAAAGGGCAGGCCATCCCTACCGAGCCCGGCGAGTATGTCGTTTCGTATCCCACCTCCGTCGGGGTTTAGGCTTCCCGATGGATCCTTTTGTGAGAGGGCTCATGTTTTACTATGGGTTGGAATTCCACGATTTGGCTCCGGAGTCCATCCTCCATATTTCCGCATTCATTGTCGTCTGTGAAGCCTTCCTCCGCGTCACCCCCCACTTCGGCCTGTGGCTGAAGACCTTCAATGTGGCGCCGAAGATGATCGGGGGGCGTCAAGCGGAGTGTGGCGGGGCGGCCATAAGTAAGAGGGCCGATGCCCCGTGGCCCGCTGGCTCCTTCCAAGAGGAGCTCGGCCCGCGGCAGCAAGAGTGGTTCTATATCACCGTTCCGAGGGGCCACAGACAAAAGCCGCCGCCCTTATTCCGCCCGGGACCTCCACGACGGTTGATGCCGTGGGTCAACCAAGGGCTCAACTGGGGCCGTCAAAGGGCGTGCCCCTATTGCGAGGCAGTTTCGAGATCTCCAAGCGAGGGAGGTCGATATGGTGGTGGTGATGCAGAGTTATGCTGATTAGGCGTCTCCGCCACCAAACGCCACCCTCTCCGGCTATGGGAGTTTAATCCGGAGGCCCACGGATTCTTCAACACTTCATGGGTATGACACCCTAGAGATGTACAAATTATTCTTCGGATCACAAGAGGTGCGTCCGGAATTGACCGAGGATGCTGGCCCAAGCCGCAATCGCCCGGATACTCAAGTAAGTAGTTCCGAGTCCGGTCATACTGTTTGTTTGCCTTTCTATGATTCTCCTTATGACCAACTTCCTTCTACACAGGAGTGGATAGCGGAAGCAAAATTGATACGGTGTCCGGCCCCCCTCCCCGAGACCGCGCCGGATCCCATGCAGGTCCGGATGCTTGAGGTTGCGCCTTCAGAGGAAGACGAAGGGGAAAGCAGGAAAGCTACTGCCTCGCCTAAGGAGGCTCTTGAAAGAGGGGGGATCGAGAATCCCTCCCTCCAAGGGGAGAAGAGGACTGCCTCCGAAGACCGGGCGAAAGCCCCTAAGCGGGGAAGAAATCTTCGCCCGAGGGCCCTGCGTCCGGGAGGCCCCGCCGCACAATCTCCCTTAAAGTCAGCCCTCAGCGAGCTGTAAGTAGAAAGAAAGGAGTTTTATAATAAGGGACATCCCTATTTGTGCTTCGAGGATAAATAAAGTTTTTACCTTGTAGTTCGGATCTCCGTCCTTCGCAAATGAGCTCGTCTTCGGGGGACCTTCGTCCGGAGAGGATAGAGAGCGAGACGCCTCCGTCCGGGGTGCCGTCGGATAGGGCGGACGAGCCTGAAGTGTCGTCATGGAGGGAGCCCCGGTTTGGCAAAGCCGGATAGTTCGGCGCCAACTGGTGTACGGTGAAGGATCTGCTTGAGAAGGCGTCTATCTCGTAAGATCTGCGCATTGATGAGCATGGTGATTGAAAGGATTTAAATGCGCCAAGGCGGGTTGCATGATGCCGCCGAGTTTGTTCTTTGGCGGGGTTTGAGGTGCGTAAAATGACACACCTTTTAACAGTTTGCATATAGAATCGCCTGTATAGATAGTAGCCCACGAGACTCGGTAGGTTGTCGAAATCGACGCGTCGAGGATCAAAATCGCAGATTTAAATTCCGTCGTGCGATGCAGGTGGCGGGTCGTCCGAGGGCCAGCGGACTGATGGAGTTGCTGAACTAAAGCGGCAACTCGATGTTGCGGATCACGGACATCACGCTGGTCAACATGCGACTTGATTAGTCGCAAGGTAAGTGTTCTTGCGGTCACTTGGTAAGGAGCGAAGCCAGCTCCTTACAATATGTGCGTGAAATGCAGATAGTGCCGCTGCTGTGGAGAGCCTTCGGGCGAACTTGCTCAAGCCAAGGAGTAGGCGGAAGGAGTAATCTGGCGACCTCGAGGGCGGCCGATGAGTTAGCGGCGAAAGGGTCACACATGCGGAGCAGGGAATAGATGGCGAAATGGCCCGAAGTTAAAAGATGCTACCGACCGCAATGTGGCTCTTGGGAAGGAGCGCCTAAGCGGGCAAGAAGACCTGCGAAGGCCACCGCCGAAGCCAAGGATGCCCACTCGCAATGCGGGCTATAAAGGAAGAACTGCGCCAGGCGGAGATATTGTAGCCGGCAAGCCTTTTCGCTGCTTGTTGAAGGTTCTGGATCAAAATATGCTCACCGGGCCAAGCTGTGGGGTTCGAGAGGACCCTTATATGGACTTAGCAGCGAGTGCGGTGGATGCCATTGTGCATTTTCGCGGAAGGATCACAAGGCGGAAGAGCTGTTTTGGTCTCAATTCCATAGTCCGGGCGTTCACTTCCGCTGACCGACCGTTTGGCCGAGTGGGCTGAGCTAAATAGGTTGTCCGGGCTTGCTATGACGGATATAGTGACCCATATCCGGCCGGACAGGCCCCAGCCTAAGAGTTACTTTGGCTTATTGCAGCAATTTCTTGGGGCGGTGCCACATATCAAGGCGATGAAGCGGTCGGCCTGCATAGAGGGTGCGCGGATGGCGCTCGCCCGTGTGAAGACACATTGGACAGAGATGGATGCCACCGCTGTTGCGACCCCGGGTTCGGATAATAACCGGTTACCCGCCGAGCACTATTTTGGCGAAGTGCTGCGTGGTGCTCGTGTAATAGAGTCGCAGTGCTTAAAAAGTGTTACGTTCGAATGAACGTTTATATGATGTAAAACGATATTTATGATGTAAGCGCCTTTTATACTTGTGCGTTCAAGTAATAGAATATCTCCTATGCGGCCGTTCATGTATACGTGTATAACCCGAAAGATGGCGATCGCGGCTTCAGCCCCCACGCACAAGGTGCGGGGTGTTCGCAAAAATAGCGTGTTTTCACACTTAATCTGACGTCTCGGTCCTGTAAAGGAGGTGGTAGCGTAGCAAACGAGGCAACCAGACTATAATGCTCTATCACTTTCACTTAGCCATGGAGTTCGAGGGTGGGGCTACGACATAGACCCTGGGGGCACCGCGCTCTCCGAATTTGGGGCACGCGTATGTGCTGGCCGAAACGGCCCTTCGTCAAAGTGGAGGAATCCTAAACATTCCTATGGTCGATCGAGTGGTTGACCAGTCTCTCGCTGTATCATGACAGTCAATTTTCGCTTTCTCTCTTGAGGTGCTCGCCAAATTAATCGGGGCACAATCGCAGAGTTCTCCGGAGCCGCGTTAGCCGATGATACGGAACGTAAGGCAGCAAAACATAGGGCCGGGCAAAACCAACATTTGACCAAAGACATGATTCGAGCTGATGCATATAAGGCCTAACTCGAGGCGCCAACACTCCGAAGGTGTTCGGTCTTTATAATAGCGGGCAAAACAAAGCCCTAAGCCCCTTGTGTCCGTGCACGGCAGGTTCTTACGGCGCGCCCGATGCCAAAACGCCATCTCCACTCTGGTTATAATGATAAACCAGGGATTATAGCAACAAGAGACAGAAGAAAGGTTTACGTAGGGTCTTAGTCCGAAAAGAGTCCTTGCAACGGGTCCCTCTCGCGTCGCGCTGTGTCTCCGTTGTGCCGTATCCGTGATCCTCGACGGTGTGCACGCTGTTCATCTCGTAAAAGAGAGGAACTTGGTTGGAAAAGAAATCGTGCAAGAAAGTGCATAAAAATTGAAATATAGATTAATAGAGCCGAGCCTATGCTAGCTCATTATGGCTTATATGTGCAAACCCTTGTGAAGGGTGTGCGGCTAGGTAGCCCTAGCTTATTTATTCGGACTCGTCCAGCCGTGTCCGGGGTCTCGGCGACCTTTTAATGAAATGATGCCACGTGGACCGGGAATTTTAAGCGTAAGAGACGCATAATGTGGTGTTGCATTGAAGCGGACGAAGCTTCCGTCCAAAGATGCTTGATAGCTACTTTTAAATGGGGCGACATGAAAGGTTAGCTTTTCTCGTCGGAAGTTGTCAGGTGACCCGAACACAACTTCTAGTAATAATGAAACTATGCACCTGGCGTAAGGGCCTGGCACCATTCCTTTGAAGGAAGTGCGGCTATGCCGAATTGCAGTATGGTCTATCCCAACTTGCGGATTGTGTCCGGAGTTAGCAGGTTTAAGTCACCGCCGCTTTCCATCAAAACCTGCGTGAATTGCAGTCCATCTATTATGGGATCCAATATCAGGGCAGTCTATCCTGCGTTCCGGATACTTCTGGACTAATCCAGATGGTCGAAAGTGATTGGTTTTGACATCCAATCTCGGTGTTCCACTGGGGTGGACCGTGCGACACTTGTCTTAGCTAGTGCCGTGTTGGTTTTCCGTACTATCACGTGAAGCGAGTTTACTGTTTTGACTTCTTGTGGGAAAGTCTTTTGACTTCGGTGCTCTGCTGGTGGGGTTCGTCATCGTCCTCGCTTTGCGCGAGGCCTTGTGTCCGGCGTTGAGTCTGCGGACTGTTTAAAACCCAACAATTTCGGTTGGTATGGTTTGCGTGTCTTTGAAGGTATGTGGATTTGACATATCCGATCTAAAATTTTGTTTAAATTTGATAGCTCGTCTCTGTTGTCCTTAAGAGGCCGTGTTTTATTGTTTGGCCTCGAGCTTTTGAATCCGGCATTGACCGCCATGCCCTTTGGGCTTTTTTCTTTATTCCGGCGCTGATCTTTCTTGCGCCGTGACTTTCCGTTTCCATCTCTGATCTCGGATGTACTCGGGTCATCGGTGCTGCATCTTGCTAGCCACCTGTCTTCTCCTCGCAAAAAGCGCGTCATGAGGCTTGTTAGCGCGGCCATTGTTCTTGGCTTCTCTTGGTCGAGGTGTCTGGCGAGCCATTCGTCTCGGGACGTTGTGTTTAAAAGCTGCTAAGGCTTCGCGTCCGGACGATCGACTATTTGGTTCTTTTGGTAAGGAACCTGTTCGAAATTCTTGTGCCACGACTCTCCGGGCTGTTGGGTTATATGACTCAGATCGTCTCAGATCCGGAGGGCGGACATAAGTCCCTTGAAAATTTTCTCTAAACGTGTCCTCAAGCTCTTCCCAACTTCCAACATGTTTTACGGGAGGCCTTTGAGCCAATGCCGAGCTGGCCCTTTGAGCTTGAGGGTAGGTATTTTATGGCGTGAGATCATCTCCTCTAGCCATGTGTATGTGTAGTATGTAATCTTCTATCCAGACTCAAGGGTGCATTGTGCCGTCGTATGCCTCTATGTTCATGGGTTTGAACCCTCTGGAAATTCATGATCCAGCACCTCATCGGTAAAACATATAGGTGTGCGGCGCCCTGTATTTGGGTGTGCCGCTGTCTTGAACACTTGTTGTGTTGTGTTACTTCCAGGGCCCTCTTTTTGGCCCGTAGATGGACCTAGTTGGGCCGTCCGTTTTCCTGTGATTATAATTAGCTTGTGCGCGCCCCGCTTGTCGCTTTTGGCATCATCGGCCGTCTATCCGCCAGTGGCCTCTTTATTTTTGACCGTGAAGGCTCTATGGCTTCATCGTCAAATTCTGGCAACAACTTGCGCCGGGTAGCTCTTTGTTTGATGGCCATTGCCATATTTGTCCGCAGTCTTGAATACTTTGCTCCACTTCATTACGGCGTGTCTTACGCTGTTTTAAGCTTCCGTTTCTCCTTCTTCAAACTTCTTGCAGTGGCGACGAGTCTTTTGTATATGTTCTTATGCTCGGTGTTGTGTCCGGACTGTTGATTGCTCCGTGAAGGGGTTGATTATCCGGCTCGTCCTGTTCGTAAATCCGCTGGTTTGCCTGCTCTATCGCTGGGTCGTTAGGATGGCTGCTTTGATCGGCGGGACTTAGGGCGCGTCTATGTCGCCGTTTTGGTTGTTTATCGGCGGGATTATCCTCCGCCGCGTCCGTTGTTCCTCGTTATCGCTTCCCTTTGGGGTGTCCACCATGTATATGTCGTATGACGAGGTGGTCTTCCAAAGTCCCGTGGCGCTGGTTCTTTGTAGTCTCCGGCATCGTCGTCCATACCGTCGATGTCTTGGTCGTAGTCGAGCACGTCGGTTAAATCGTTGACGGTGGCTCTGAAGTGGGTGATGGGTGGGCTCAATTTCTTCGTCGTTCGCGTCCCAACCATCCCGGCCGTGAGTTCGCCAGGCTCTCTGAATAGCGAGAGATGCTTTAGTGAATTTATGATATCGCCAAGGGCGAAAATGAAAGATGTCCGCTGTGGTGAATTCCATGATCGGCGCCCAATCGGATTCAACCGGCAGGGCGCAGGAGGTTCGGAGTCCGTCAGAGAGTCCGGCACCTCGGAGTCATGAGCTTTATGCGGGACAAGGTAAGTGTTCGGCTCCGTCGCCGTAGAAGTTGCAGCTCTCGAGGCGGTGTCCAGCCATACGTCCTCGATCCGAGCGATCGGCTCCGCACTATGAGTCGGAGCGGATTCGTGTGCGACCTCCAAGGTGCTGTCCGGCGGCAGAGTTAGGTCATGCCCATCGTGATAGTGCGGCACGCTCGGCTGTGGCTCAGATCCATCAAAGATCAAGTCCCCGCAGATATCGGCCGTGAAGTTTAGGCTTCCAAACCTGACCTGACGGCCAGGGGCGTAGCTTTCGATCTGCTCCAGATGGCCAAGTGAGTTGGCCCGCAGCGGTCGCCAATATCGAAGATCTGTCCGGGGAGAAAAGTCTCACCCAGGACTGCGTCGTTGTTGATTGAAGAGGCCATCAAGCCTATCGGTGACGACACAGAGGAACTCTCAATGAAAGCACCAATGTCGATGTCAAAACCGGCGGATCTCGGGTAGGGGGTCCCGAATCAAGCGTCTAGGCGGATGGTAACAGGAGACAAGGGACACGATGTTTACCTGTGTTCGGGCCCTCTTGATGGAGGTAAAACCCTACGTCCTTCTTGATTGATATTGATATTGTGGATGTTTACAAGAGTGGATCTACCACGAGATCAAGGAGGCTAAACCCTAGAAGCTAGCCTATGGTATGATTGTAAGGCTTGTTGTTCTGTCCTACGGACTAGAGCCATCCGGTTTATATAGACACCGGAGAGGGCTAGGGTTACGTAGAGTCGGTTACAATGGTAGGAGATCTACATATCCGTATCGCCAAGCTTGCCTTCCACGCCAAGGAAAGTCCCATCCGGACATGGGGCGAAGTCTTCAATCTTGTATCTTCATAGTCTTGTAGTCCGGTCGATGATGATAGTCCGGCCAATGATAGTTCGGCTGATGATGGTAGTCGGGCTATCCGGACACCCCCTAATCCAGGACTCCCTCAGCGACGCTGGCTTGGGATCCACAACTTCCAAGTCAGAACTTATCGACGACGACCACGAGGAGGGCACCCTCCCCGGCTCTTCCAAGGGGAAAGAGCACATCTGCTCTTCCAAGGGGAAAGCGCCCGTCTGCGACATCAGGGAGGGCACCCTACAGCCGTGCTCTTCCAAGGGGAAGGAGCTCATCTGCGACAACATGGAGCGCATCCAGGGTCCGTGCTCTTCCCACGGGAACGAGCCCATATGTGACAAGTGAGGAAACCCATGATTTTTTTATTTCAGTTGTTCACAATGTGATGCTCTATATGTGCAATGATTTACTGTGCAGTACATTTCATTAATCCAGTTTTAAACATACCGATAGGAATGCATATATTTGCTTGTTGTTAAGCCTGTTATAGCTAGCATATGCCTCTTTTAAAGTTTTTTGATTGTTCGGTTGTTTGTAGTCGGCATATGTTCAGTTTCATATGTTATCTTTGGTTTTTCGTAGTATGCCTTGTTTGTTCCAATTATTCACAACGTGATGTTCTATATGTGCAAGTATGAACTGTGCAGTTCAATTTCATCAGTACCAGTTTCAACAATACCACTATGAATGACTACATTTGGTTGATGCATCTTGTAGTTAATACGCCTTTCCATTTTTATTTAACCATAACCAGTGTACTTAGACCGGCACAATACCAGTTTGAATGACCATGTTTGCTTGTTGTTAAATGTTAGGCCTATTGCAGTTAGCACACCTTTCCACTTGTTTTGCTTTAGTAGCGTGCTTAAACCTGCACACTGAAGCTATCTTTTGGAGATTATTTTGTCTGCCATGTGTAATTTTGGTTGATGTTTAGCCTGTTGTGCTTAACATGCTTCTTGATGTACCTACACAGGACAATTTGTTGTGTAATTTTGGAGATTATTTTGACTGTTGTTTTCCATCGAGGTTAGTTTCATCCCATGGCTTATATCTGCTCACTGTTCAGGATATCCGTAGCTGGTACCATATAGGCCGGCGGTTGATAAGAGACTAATCGGTGAATCGGACTTTTAACTGAATATATCTGCAAGCCATTTTTCCTTAGGTTAACTAGGGCCATATGTAATATATCTGAGGCTACATAGCAACATGCACTATACTTAATGTCTAAATATGCAATCCTAGGCTACATAGAAACAAGGAAGAGTGTTACATTAATGTTCTAATGATGTCTAGATATACGAGCAGCAGCAGCAACAGCAACAACAACACAACCCAATTTGGATACTCAACCTAGCTAGAGGTTAGAGTTAGTTTCTAGCTCATTACTAACCCTGAACTAACTCCATCCAAAGAGTTGTTTGGATGGCAGGGTTAGATTGACAACAAATGCACTAGGAGAACTAGCTCCAATTAGCACCTCTTGGGTTGGATACTAGTTTTCTTGGGTGGGTTATATATGCAACTAGCTCAAACTAGCCCTCATGTTTAGATATACTTTAGGGCTATTTGAGCCCGAACTAGCTCAAACTAACTGTAACCTATGGATACAGCAGCAGATAATTTTTAAGAACGAACTAAACTCCTTCCGACCCATAATATAAGATGTTAATTCATCTAATATGTGAGTATATTGGATGTTATAAGATACTCCCTCCGTTCCTAAATATTTGTCTTTTTAGATATTTCCAATGGACTACCACATACGGATGTATATAGACATATTAAAAAAAGTGGCGTACTACAATCATTGTGCCATTGCTGTTTAGCTTCTAATATTAACTTGGTGCTTTTAGGTACATATGTCATTGGTAAAGATCCGTGTTTCGGCCCTTTTTGCGTATGGGGCAATGAGATATCGATGAACCGGCATCAAGTGAGGAAGCTGATAAAGATTGTTAGTAAAATGGGTCCAAAGATGGCAATTAAACTATTTGTTTAGACTTTATCCAAGACAACAGTGAACTGCAGGATGGTAAGTAAGAACTCTGCAGCCTTCTTTTTACTGCCCATAATGAGTTGTGTTAGATGACAATGTCTAAAATCTTATTCCTTTGTAGTGGTTGCGAAAGCAGTTTACTCAAGATTACCTCTCAAACTACATGATTGGTGGGCATGCAAAGGTTAAAGTATTTCTACCAGAACACGATGATTATCTAGATGTTTTCATGAAGATCGTGAAGGATGGGCGGTCGGCCATCACAAGGGGTTGCACTAGAGTCGTGCGTGCCTTCTGCATGGAGGAGGGCACAATATGGGCATTCCGCTTCACCTTGTTCAGCAACCAGAATATATTTCGCCTCTTTCTTTACCGTTTTTAATAGTACAAGTATACAACTGTGGTTCATCATTCTTTATTTGGTTCTTATGTAATTCTTGAACATATGTACATATGAATCGAATAATGCATTGGTTGTTTGAACCTGATGGATAAGAATAAAGCTGTAGCATACATTCAAATTCAAATCCAAATCCGGTACAATTTGGAAAAGCAACAATTAAATTACGGTGAAATTACTCTCTCCAAGTTGTTACGACACACATGGTTGGTAAAACACAAACGTTTGAGATATGCACCATAATCCGAGACGGTTCACAGAGAGGAAACGTGTGCAAGCATGCACACAGTTGCCATTTGCAAAGCGTGTGCGATGTCAGACAATATCACAAACGATGCGGGCAAACTAAACGTTTCTGTTAGTTGCCTTATCGTACACGATTCGCAACCATGAACTGTTTCTGATGAAGTATGCATCGTAAACGTTGCACCACAGAATAGCGTGTGCAATAGTTGTCATGTACAACGATGTTACGATGGTCCGACGTTTCGTAGTCCTGTCCGACACTCGTATGACAGTTAGCTAATATTCTTACCGGTGAACCGTTTGTGACGGGCCGCGCATCATACACATTCTATAATAGTGAACCGTTTGTGATGGGCCGCACATCATAAAGGTAGCACCATAGAATACCGATTGCGATGGCAATGCGAGCAGAAACGAGTAGGAGTACTGTAGGGGCCCTATCCCCGACGGTTTCTGGGTCGTGTGGGAAGGACCCCCCCCCCCCTATCGCCCACACTCACTTGGCGACGGTTCCAAATGTTGTCGCGGAAAGGGGTTTTAAACCGATTGTTTAGGACCGACGTGCACCAGTGTTTACATGAAAGTGAGTGGGAGCTCTGTACCATTTCTAATATTATATGTGGATGACATATTGTTGATTGGAAATAATACAGAATTTCTGGATGGCATAAAAGGAAACTTGAATAAGAATTTTTCAATGAAAGACCTTAGTGAAGCTGCTTATATATTGGGCATCAAGATCTATAGAGATAGATCAAGACGCTTAATTGGACTTTCACAAAGCACATACCTTGATAAAGTTTTGAAGAAGTTCAAAATGGATCAGTCAAAGAAAGAGTTCTTGCCTATGTTACAAGGTGTGAAGTTGAGTCAGACTCAATGCCCGACCACTGCAGAAGCTAGAGACAAAATGAAAGTCATTCCCTGTGCCTCAGCCATAGGTTCTATCATGTATGCAATGTTGTGTACCAGACCTGATGTGTGCCTTGCTATTAGTTTAGCAGGGAGGTACCAAAGTAATCCAGGAGTGGATCACTGGGCAGCGGTCAAGAACATCCTGAAATACCTGAAAAGGACTAAGGATATGTTTCTTCTTTATGAGGTGACAAAGAGCTCGTCGTAAATGGTTACGTCGATGCAAGCTTTGGCACTGATCCGGATGACTCTAAGTCACAAACCGGATACATATTCATATTGAATGGTGGAGACGTCAGTTGGTGCAGTTCTAAGTAGAGCGTCGTGACGGGATCTACGTGTGAAGCGGAGTACATAGCTGCTTTGGAAGCAGCAAATGAAGGAGTCTGGATGAAGGAGTTCATATCCGATCTAGGTGTAATACCTAGTGCATCGGGTCTAATGTAAATCTTTTGTGACAATACTGGTGCAATTGCATTGGCAAAGGAATCCAGATTTCACAAGAGAACCAAGCACAAGAAGAGACACTTCAATTCCATCCGCGATCAAGTCAACGAGGGAGACATAGAGATTTGCAGGACTGATGGGTTGTGAAGACACGAAGACCGAAGACTATACCAGTATCCGGATTGGACCCTCCTTGGCATGGAAGGCAAGCTAGGCGACCGACTATGAAGATTCCCTCCTATGTAACCGACTCCATGTAACCCTAGATCTCTCCGGTGTCTATATAAACCGGAGAGCATAGTCCGGATAGGACAGATTCATTACCATATACTCATAGGCTAGACTTCTAGGGTTTATCCATTACGATCTCGTGGTAGATCAACTCTTGTAACACTCATATTCATCAAGATCAATCAAGCAGGAAGTAGGGTATTACCTCCATAGAGAGGGCCCGAACCTGGGTAAATATCGTGTCCCCCGTCTCCTGTTACCATCGATCCTAGACGCATAGTTCGGGACCCCCTACCCAAGATCCGCCGGTTTTGACACTGACATTGGTGCTTTCACTGAGAGTTCCACTGTGCCATCGACGAAAGGATTCGATGGCCCCTTCGATCGTCAGTAATGACGCCATCCAGGGAGAAACCTTCCTCCCCGGACAAATCTTTCTGTTCGGCGGCTTCGTGTTGCGGGCCAACTCTCTTGGCCGTCTAGAGCAGATTGATAGCTACACCCCTGGCCATCAGGTCAGATTTGGAAGCTTGAACTATGTCGCGGATATCCGTGGAGACTTGATCTTCGATGGATCCGAGACCGCGGCGATCGCTCCCCTTCTCTCCGATGAACATGACTTAAATCTGTCATCGGAGCACACCTAGGAGATGGATCCTGTTGCTGCAACGGCCTCAGTACCGAAGCAGATCATCCCCTCTAAGGCCATAAAGTCCGCGACATTGGAGCCGCACACGGACTTGACACCCTGCAATACTTGCGACAATGGAACTTCGGACTCGTATCCGGCCATACATTTCGGACCAGATGCATCTGCGGACACCGAGCTGGATTGGTTATCAATTTTCAAATTTAGCGCCGTAGACATCTTCGGCATTCGCCTTTGGGTGACGTACTAAACTCTTTGAAGAAATTATCCTTGGTGGAGGACTCACAACCGAACTATGTCCGGTCCGAGCTAGAGACGGACAATGAGGAATTTTGCTTCCCACCCGCCACCCACTTCATAGCCACCGTGGATGACTTAACCGACGTGCTTGACTATGGCTCCGAAGACATCAACGGTATGGACGACGATGCCGACAGGGAGCAAGGCCAAGACCCGCCATTCACTGGACGTTGGATAGCCACCTCTTCGTATGATGTGTACATGGTTATTACACCTAAAGGATCTGGCGACGATAAAGAAGAGCCGGATAAGAACAAACCCTCGGAGACGCAGTCCAAGCGCCGCTGCCCCAAGCGCCATTCTAAGCCTCGTCGCTCAAAGGATGGCAACACTAGCACCAGAAAAAATAGTACTCCGGGCAACGCCGAAAACAATGAAGACCCTGTCGGAACTGCATCCGATCAGGAGGAAAACGGCAATGCGCAAGACAACCCTGATGAACAGGGCATACAAGATAACTCGGAGGACGATAGTTACCATCCACCCTCCAAAGAGGAGACAAGCCTCGGCAACAAAGACTTCATCGTGCCGGAGGACCCTCTGGAGCAGGAGCATTTTAAACTCCAGCTCATAGCCACAACAAGGAGCCTGAAAAAGAAACAGCAGCAGCTTCAAGCCGAACAAGACCTGCTCGTCGACAGATGGACCGATGTCCTGACAGCGGAAGAATACGGCCTCAAGCGCCCAGCCAAGAGCTACCCGAAACGCAGACTGCTACGTCAATTTGATGAGGAGGAACCGGAACACATATCTCCCTTGCATAATGAGGAGCGACCACCGCGTGGTCGAGACAGGCGGCCGACCGGCCACCCCGCAGCCGGGACAAAGCGGCAACTCAGGCCAAACAGCAGCCTGCCCCACGGCCTCGCAAAAATAGATACGAAAGAGTTCGGGGTCACACATACGACCTCCGGCAAATCCTGGACGATAGAACAAGACACCCAAGATCGATCTACGGATCACGAGGGCGTGCCTCGAGGCACGAGGAAGGCCACCTATTCGGACGTGCTAAATCTAACCACGCTCGGGCCGAACATCGCAGACGGACTCCATCAGAACTACGCCACGACGCAGCCTGATATAGAGGCGCCGCACACCCTCTCTGCTTCACAGATGAAGTACTGGATCACGAATTCCCCGAGGGGTTCAAGCCCGTCAATATGGAATCATACGACGGCACAACCGATCCAGCAGTATGGATCGAGGACTTTATCCTCCATATCCACATGGCTCGAGGAGATGATCTCCACGCTATTAAATACCTCCCACTAAAGCTCAAAGGGCCAGCTCGGCACTGGCTTAACAGTCTGCCTGAAAATTCCATCGGCAGCCGGGAGGACTTGGAAGAGGCTTTCCTCGACAACTTCCAAGGAACCTATGTCCGGCCACCAGACGCTGCTGACTTAAGCCACATAGTTCAACAACCTGGAGAATCAGCCAGAAAATTCTGGACTAGATTCCTAACCAAAAAAACCAGATCGTTGACTGCTCGGACGCTGAGGCCTTAGCAGCCTTCAAACACAGCATCCACGACGAATGGCTAGCACGCCACCTCGACCAAGAAAAGTCGAAGCCTATGGCAGCCCTCACGGCACCCATGACCCGCTTTTGCGTGGGAGAGAACAGTTGGCTGGCCCGTAGTAACAACACAGCCAGCGAGACAGGCCCCTCTGAGGCCAAGAATAGCACTGGCAAGCTCCGGCGCAATAGGCACAAACGCCGAAGCAATGATAACAACATCGATGACACCACAGTCAACACCGGATTCATAGGCTCCAAGTCCGGCCAACGGAAGAAGCCCTACAAAAGAAACAATGTAGGAGCTTCCAGCCTAGACCGCATACTCGACCGTCCGTGCCAAATACACGGCACCCCGGATAAGCAAGCTAATCATACCAACGGGGATTGTTTGGTTTTCAAGCAGGCTGGCAAGTTAAATGCCGAAAACAAAGAAAAGGGATCACAAAGTGAGGACGAGGGCGAAGAGCTCCGGCAGCCGAACATGGGAGTGCAGAAGAAATTTCCCCTTCAAGTCAAAACGGTGAACATGATATATGCCACACACATCTCCAAAAGGGAGCGTAAGCGTACACTCGGGGATGTCTATGCGGTAGAGCCAGTCGCCCCAAAATTCAATCCATGGTCGTCATTCCCGATCACCTTCGATCGATGAGACCACCCAACTAGCATCCACCACGGAGGTTCAGCCGCACTAGTTCTTGACCCAATTATTGACGAGTTTCACCTAACACGAGTCCTGATGGACGGTGGTAGCAGCCTTAACCTGCTCTATCAAGACACGGTGCGGAAGATGAGCATTGACCCCTCACGAATAAAACCAACAAAGACTACCTTCAAATGAGTCATACCAAGCGTGGAGGCCCGCTGTACGGGCTCAATCACGCTGGAAGTGGTCTTCGGCTCTCTGGACAATTTCTGAAGTGAGGAGTTAATCTTCGACATCGCCCCATTCCACAGCGGCTACCACGCACTGCTCGGACGAACATCGTTTGCTAGATTCAACGCAGTGCCACATTACGCTTATCTCAAGCTCAAGATGCCCGGCCCACGTGGCATCATAACAGTCAATGGCAACACGGAACGCTCCCTCCGAACAGAGGAACACACCGCCGCCCTAGCAGCAGAGGTACAGAGCGGCCTTCTCAAGCAGCACCATAGTGCGGCTGCCGAGCCCCTGGACACCATCAAGAGGTTCTGAACTACACTGTAGCAGGACAGCAAGGCTCGTCAAGAGCTCGACTAGCAATTTGGCCTCCGTCCCAGTCCCGATGAGGTAGTGGCATTCGTACCACGCATACATAATTACGCACTCGAAATTCCATGGACGTCGACGGAGGCACAAGCTAACCCGGGATCTACAGTTCGGCTAGACCGACCCCGGACACACTTTTTCCTTTCTGTTTCAGGTTCCTTTTCTCGCGAGCCTGATCATCAGCCCCTTCGAAGGATCGGCATACAAAGGGGGCATGCAGCATAGGTGCGTAGGGAAACCTCCATACGTTCTTCTTGACGGTATTTTTTACTTATTTCCCAGGACCCACACGCTGCCTCTTCTTGATCCCGGCATGTTAAATAGCCCGGGTGCTTATCGCACTATTTGTATAAAATACGCCTTGACGTATCCATTCCCTTATAATAAAAATGATTTGCGGCCCAGTTTCTGTGGTTTTCGCTTCTTACTTCATTTTATTTTGATCTGCTTATCAGCTACATCGGTACTCTTTTGTATGTTTCATATTCGCCAGGGGCTGCTTATCACCCCATAACACGGCAACAAAGTCCGAACACTTCTTGTATAAAAGTTCGACACCCCGAAATTTAGCATTATATGCATTGGCTCCGAATCATGTCTTTGGTCAATAGTTGGGTTGCCCGGCTCCTGTGCTTGCTACCCTACATTCCGCTCTATCGGCTAGGGTAGTAAAGGGAGAACTACTGCAATTGTGCCCTGGCCTTGACCGGTTGAGCACCTGAGTAGAGAAAGCCTAAAACTGACTGTCATGACACAGCGAGAGCCGGTCAGCTGTTCGAGGGTTACAAAATCGTTGGAGATTTTTTCCGCGTCACGCGAAGGATCGACACTTCCCGATCAGATGCTGGCAGCACCCTGGCTTGGACCAGGGGCTGCGCACTTGCTTAATTATAAAACTCCTATGGCTAAGTGAGGGCGTTTAAGCCGTATAGTCTGATTGCCTTGTTCATTGCGCTAAACAACTCCTTCAAGGACCATATAATTGGATCAAGATTGTTTAGATCCCATCCCGAACACCTCCATACTAATTACGTGAGGGCGTGTCGACGACCGCCAACCTCGATTGCATATAACACGGTCGCACTGGAGGAAACAATTTAAAGCATAATGAGATTATATTACAAAACAAGCTTTGTCTTTATAATACAAGGCAAAGGACAACATGAATGTATTTATTCGAGAATAATGTCCTTCGAACATTGAGCTGCTACAAGTCGAGACCCTTCTAGGACATCCGCAAAATACTTTTCGGGTGTGCGGTGCTCCTTGCCCTCTGGTGGCCCGCTGGCCACTTCAACAGCGGTCATCTTCGCCCACCACATATTGCAGCGAGCGAAGTCCATACGGGCACCTTCAATACATACAGAGCGCTTGATGACGTCCAGCCGCGGACAGGCTTCCACTAGCCGCCTCACAAGTCCGGTAGCCGCTGCGCGGGCATAGCTTCAGCTGGCCATAGCCGGATTGTTAAATCCTTCATGGCTAGTTCGGCCACCCTGTGCAGCTCCACCAGCTGCTTCAGCTAATCGGTGAAGGACACGGGATGCTCTGGCGTCGCATACTGCGTCCAGAACAACTTATCCGTCGAACCTCCTCCTTTGGCTTGGTAGAACTATGCAGCGTCTGATACGCTATGTGGTAAATCCGCAAAAGCCCCTGGGGAACTCCGAACCCGGGTTAGTAAAAGGTATTGCTTCTCCGCATACTTGCTTTGCATCTTAAAAGCCTTACCCGCCGTGATCTTCCTAGCCTCCTGGATCTCCTGAAGGGCGGCCCGGGCCTCATTTCATGCGGTCTCCGCGCTCTGACGAGCCTTGGAGAGCTCGGCCTTTTGATCCGACGCATCATTCTCCAAGATCTCACATTTTTTCACCGTGTCTTGGAGCTCCTGTTGGACCTCCTTGACCCGGGCCTCGAGCTTTTTTCGAGCGGCTTGCTGCTCGACGGCCTTCCCCTCAGCTTTGGCCAGGGCCTTTTTTAGGGCCTCCACCTCGGTTGCGGCTCCTGCACACATTTCGACATTAAGGTCAGTATGCAACGCTTGTCCTTTCTGAACACACAGCAAGACGATACCTACCTTGCTTCTCTTGAAGCTGCATTATAACCTCACCGAGCTCGTTCTCGGTCCGCTCCAGCCTCTGCTTCAGTTCAGAGACTTCGACAGCATGTGAGGTTGCAGCCAACAGCGACGCCTGCTCATGCACACATATCACATCAGTCTCCTACACTAGAGGATTGATCCTCTGTCCGGTTCCTCTTTGCGAGCACCGGACAGTGTCTCGGGGGCTACTGACTACATGGGATTTCTTTCTCTTGCCTCAAAACCTGTTAGCAGGCTGCCGCAGGCCTCATTCAGTCTGCTCTTGGCAGACTGAACTTTCTTGATCACCGCACCCATAAGGACGCGGTGCTCGTCCACGACGGAGGCGCTTCGCAGCACCCCCATCAGATCATCCGATGCTCCTGGATGGACAGGAGCCACCGGTGGAGGCGGCACACCCCCCTTCAAAGGGAGCTGCTCGCCCAACTTCGGAGCCATAGGGGGCTCCGGAACCATATTCGGCCGAGGGCCGATCTGGATACGGCCCTCTTCCCCAATCTCCATGGGGATTGGATCCCCCGTGTGTCCGGCAGTGGAGGTCTCTCCTTGTGGCGCCTCCCGAACAAGGTTCTCGGCTCCTCCCTTCGGAGCGGTCCTTCGGGACAGCACTTTGGCATCATCCCCGGCCCCGGGTGAGTAAGCAGGCGGTGGAGACCTGCTCGCCATCTCCGACGAAGCCAATGAACCTCCAGAGGAGGATTGCTGGATGAGATCACGGGCCGGACTGCAATGGTGTAGTTAACTAAGTTAAAATAATAAAGAGGAAAGAGCCGATGTGTGCGTCAATAAAGCCGTGTCACTCACGAGGCGGCCTGAGGCTTAGTGCGGGGACGTCATTCCGAACTACTGTCCACGTCCCATGCGGTGTTGGCCGCCAAGGCGCCCTTCCCATTTTTGGGCGCCTACGCCTCCAGATGCGTCGGAGCCGCCCTCTTCTTCTTCCTCTCCTCAGGGGGAGGATTGTTTTCTTCCTCTTCCTCTTCCCCGTCATTATCCTCAGGGATAGAGGAATGAGTTTCGTCATCTTCGGACGCTACGTCCGAAGTGCCCTTACGACGGAGGCCACTCTTGGCCCCCTTTGCCTTCTTCTTGGCCTTCTTCTCCGGCGCCTTATATGGCGCCGGCACCAGCATCTTCACCAGACGTGGG
Source organism: Aegilops longissima (assembly GCA_021605205.1). Lineage (NCBI taxonomy): Eukaryota > Viridiplantae > Streptophyta > Magnoliopsida > Poales > Poaceae > Aegilops > Aegilops longissima. The sequence goes on from CM038682.1 coordinate 302,823,680, forward strand.
ATGACTGGTTCTTCAGGCAGCGGAGCCGGACACTAGATCCGCTTCGCCCTCTCCATCCAGTCCTGAAAGAGCAGCAATAAAAGCTCAGACATCACCCTCAAAACAATTAGGTTGAGGACTCATTCGAAATAACATACCTTGCTGGTGGGGTGTGTACAGTCGTGACCATGGTCTGAATCTATGGCCGGTGGTTTCTCGTTGCCCTTGAAGAGCAATTTCCATGCGCCTTCGTGCGTAGTCTCGAAGAGCCTCACCAGGGTCTGGTGCTTCTTCGGATTGAACTCCCACAATGGGCGGCTTCAGTGCTGGCACGGAAGGATCCGGCAAAATAACATCACCTGGATCACATCAACGAGCTTGACGCTCTTGGTTACCATGCTCTGAAAGCGCGTCTGCAGCGCTATCAGCTCGTCAGGGGAACACCAGTCCGGATTCTTCTCGACCCAAGAGGTGAGTCACATAGGAGCGCCGGATCGGAATTCGGTAGCTGCGGCCCAGGTGGTGCCGCGTGGTTCTGTGATGTACAACCACTGCTTTTGCCACTCCTTTACCGTATCCACAAAGGTGCCTTTAGGCCAGGAGACGTTGGACAATTTACTCACCATTGCCCCTCCGCACTCCGCGTGCTGGCCATCCACCACCTTCGTCTTCACGTTGAAGACTTTGAGCCACATCCCAAAGTGGGGTTGGATGCGGAGGAAGGCCTCGCACACGACGATAAACACCGAGATGTTGAGGAAGGAATTCGGGGACAGATCATGGAAATCTACCCCGTAGTAGTACATTTACCCGCGGACGAAAGGCTGGAGTGGAAACCCAAGCCCGCGGAAGAAATGAGGGAGGAATACTACCCTCTCGTTGGGCTCCGGCATGGGGACAATTTGTCCCTCGGCCGGCAAGCGGTGGGCAATTCCCTTCGCCAAATATCCGGCCGCCCGGAGCTCAGTAATGTCCTCCTCCTTGACGGAGGAGACCATCCACTTTCCCTGACCACCGGATCCGGACATGGTTGCTTGAGTGGAAGGGAGATGAAAACTTGGGTGCTGGAGCTCGAGATCGGGAAGGCGGAGATGGAGAGAAAGCGTGAGCAGAGGAAGAGGGGATCCTTATCCTCTTATAAAGGCAGCAAACATTAGACGCCTCCTCGCTCGCCTTAAGATTCGCCTATTCCCAAAGGTTGTGCAATCGGCACGGTTGGGTTACCCATGCCCGCATTGATGAGAATCCGGCAATAAGGGGACACGATCTGTGTTTCGTCAAGATGTGCCAATAGCGACCGCGTCTTGAAACGTGGGACAAACGGTTCGAAATTATGAACGAACGGACGTAAAGCAGAAAGCTGTTAGCGGAAGGAACTCGTGTGGAATATATATATTCTCTCTGTGGTTGTGCATGGTGTGTAACAGGTCCAGATACAATCATCGTGTCCGAAGACTATGTTGGAAGTTCGGAAGAAGGGGAACCCGCCTTGCAATGCCGAAGACAATCTGCGCGCCGGACTCCTCGTCATTGAAGCCAGGTGCAAGGGCTACCGAGGGAGTCCTGGACTAAGGAGTCCTCGGGCGTCCGACCTGTTATCCATGGGCTGGACTGATGGGTTGTGAAGACACGAAGACCGAAGACTATACACGTGTCCGGATTGGACTCTCCTTGGCGTGGAAGGCAAGCTAGGCGACCGACTATGAAGATTCCCTCCTATGTAACCGACTCCATGTAACCCTAGATCTCTCCGGTGTCTATATAAACCGGAGAGCATAGTCCGGATAGGATAGATTCATTACCATATACTCATAGGCTCGATTTCTAGGGTTTAGCCATTACGATCTCGTGGTAGATCAACTCTTGTAACACTCATATTCATCAAGATCAATCAAGAAGGAAGTAGGGTATTACCTCCATAGAGAGGGTCCGAACCTGGGTAAACATCGTGTCCCCCGTCTCCTGTTACCATCGATCCTAGACGCACAGTTTGGGACCCCTTACCCGAGATCCGCCGATTTTGACACCGACAGTCATGTCTACATAGTTCTCGAACCTGTAGGGTTCGCACGCTTAACGTTCGATGACGATTTGTATTATGAGTTATGTGATTTGATGACCGAAGTTTGTTTGGAGTCTCGGATATTATCATGGACATGACGGGGAGTCTTGAAATGGTCGAGACATAAAGATTGATATATTGGACAATGTTAGTCGGACACAGGATGAGTTCCCAGAGGTACCGGGTAACTATCAGAGTGTCGGAGGGTTATGGAAACCCCCCGGCGGAACTGATGGGCCTCCATGGGCCTTAGTGGGGAGAGAGAAGGGCCACAAGGGGCTGGCTGCCCCCCCCCCCCCTTGGGCCCGAATTGGACTAGGGGAACGGGGCGGCGCCCCCTTTCCTTCCCTTCTCACTCTCCCTTCCTTCTTCCCCTTCCTCTAGGTGGAATCCTACCAGGACTTGGAGTCCTAGTAGGACTCCTCTCTCCTGGCGTGCCCTACAGGGGCCGGCCAACCTCCCCCTCCCCTCCTTTATATACGGGGGCAGGGGGCACCCTAGGACACACAAGACCAATTGTCTTAGCCGTTTGCGATGCCCCCCTCCACAGTTACACACCTCGGTCATATCGTCGTAGTGCTTAGGCGAAGCCCTGCGCCGGTAACTTCATCATCACCATCGCCACGCCGTCGTGCTAACGAAACTCTCCCTTGGCCTCAACTGGATCAAGAGTTCGAGGGATGTCATCGAGCTGAACATGTGCTGAACGCGGAGGTGCCGTACATCCGGTGCTTGGATCGGTTGGATCGCGAAGACGTTCGACTACATCAACCGCGTTACTAAACGCTTCCGCTTTCGGTCTACGAGGGTACATGGACACACTCTCCCCGCTCGTTGCTATGCATCTCCTAGATAGATCTTGCGTGATCGTAGGTAAATTTTTTGAAATATTGCATTCCCCAACATATTTATGTTCATGGTGTTCATATCCTACTCATGCTAGTGTCTAATGTTACTTTTGCATAATGCATGTTCATGACCGTTGTTGCTCTCTAGCTGGCCGCTTCTCAACCTATTTGCTAGCCTTCGCCTATACTAAGTGGGAATTCTACTTGTACATCAAAAACCTTGAACCCAAAAGTTATTCCAGATGAGTCCACCATACCTACCTATATGCGGTATTACCCTGCCGTCCTAAGTAAATTTGCATGTGCCACCTCTAAAAACTTCTAATAAATATCCTTTTTGTGTGCCTGGATCGTTCATGGAACGACAGTAGGTGGTCGGTATCTTCCATGCTAGGCGGGTTATTCTCAGGTCGAGTGTTTATTCACTCGCCATCGCATGAGAAAAGGGCAGTAATAGGGATGCCCAGTCCCCAACTGCAAACTGAAAAAGCTTACAAATAATCAAACAAACCAATGGAGTCAAAACCTTTACTTTTATCGCTTAGGAACCGCCACTAGCATGCTTAGCATGGAAGATATTGATAACTGATGGTCATGAAGTAACTGAGAAAGGTGCATTTCTCAAAATATCATTTACCTATGTTTTAAAACTTGAGCTCTGGCACCTCTGCAAATCACTGCTTCCCTCTGCGAAGGGACTATCTATTTACTTTTATGTTGTGTCATCACCCTCTAAAATAAGCGCCAAAACCTGAGAGCACTCTTGTCATGCTTATGCATTGTGTGTAGCTAATGTTGGATACATCATGACTGGATCTTTTCTACAGTGAATTACAATGTTTAGTCGCTTCTTGGACTTTGGAGTTGCTATGCATTTATGTTTTGCGGTCTCAGAAAGGGCTAGAGAGATACCACTATTGTCATATTATATCATGGTTGTTTTGAAAACGTGTTGCCATTTGAGATACCCACTACAAAAAAAGACACATCCGTGACATTTTGGGCCGAACAAAAATCTTTTCTGTCATACTTATGACACTTCTATGACGATAATTGCGACAAAACCCGATATCATCATAGATGTGGTGGGGTCCTACTTCTATGACAAAAAATCATGACAGAAAACAAGCTTTTCGTCCTGGGCGGGCCGGAGACGCAGCTGCATGACATTCTTTGGGACGTCCATGACGGAAAAAACCATGGTAGAAGCGAGGGCGCGGAAAATATCGGGGAGACCCCGGTTACGGTGGGTGGTCGTGGGCCGAGCGATGCGCGTTTCTCTCGTACATATGCACGTGTGTGTGAGGCGTTGGGCTCTAACTGAACCCGAGCGATTGCATTGCAGGCTACGTGTTACTAAACCCGAGCGATCGATCGATGGCTGTTAACTGAACCCGATCGAGCGATTCCTTTACTACCGCTAATCAAGCCGATCGATGCTGCCTCTGGATGAACAAAGTGAGCGCTATGGGGTTTGATGAACAGTTCCGGTGGGGTGGATGAACAGGACCCCGTGGTGTTGCCTCTGGATGAACAGTACCTCGATCGATCGAGCCGATTGGGGCTGGATGAACAGGACCCCGTGGAGGGTTGGATGAACAGGACCACCCCATGGAGGGCAGGATAAACAGTAGACGGTGGAGGGCAGGATGAACAGTAGCCCGTGGAGGGGTGGTTGAACATGAGCCCGTGGAGAGGGCTGGTTGAACAGTAGTCGGTGGAGTAGCGCGCGGTGGAGGCTGGATGAACAGGAGCCCGTGGATGAATAGTCGCAGGTGGAGGCTGGAGGAGGTTGACGGTGGATGAACAGTAGACCGTGGAGACTGGAGGGGGTCGACGGTGGAGATGAACAATATCTCGTGGAGTCCTGCTTTGCACGCTGCACTTCTCCCAATGAACAGACCTCATTTTGACCGTAGCGCCCAACACAGTCCGCTTCTCTGCTTTACGGACGCCACACCCTCCCGATCAACAGAACCCTGCTTCACCGCAGGAGGTCCATTTCTCCGCTTTGGCGGCACGCCGCACTTCTCCCGGCGAACAGATGCCGCTTGAACGTGGCCGGTCGAACAAAAGGTCGCTTCTCCGCTTCTGCGGTACGCCAGCCTCATTTCCATCGGCTATTCCGCCCAAGCCTCCCGATGAACACGAGGACGCATTCCATTCCGACCCAGCCGTTGGCTCCCATGAACACGACGACGACGATGTTTCTCCGCTCCAACCCAGCCATGTACATGAGCCCCGCCGACGATGCGCGAGTAGGCGTTCGAGACCCTGCCAGATGTACGTGACGCGGACCAGATTTTCTTTCTTGCACACCGCCGCTGTAATGTGCGCAGTACATGCTACATGCGCGCTTACTACGACACGCGGCGCGCCTACATCGACCAAGATGTACGCATATCGTCACGACCAGAATGAAAACGCCACGACGCTTTGACTAGGTGGGTCCCGACCGCCGGGCACTTCCTTGCTCACAAGATGTAGCTGGTGGGTCCCAGCAGTCAGGGGGGCGAATCGTTTTTTTTGCCCGGACGCACTTCCTTGCGTGCGAAGATGTAGCTGGTGGGTCCCAGCAGTCAGGGGGAAATATTTTTTTTCATGAAATACGGTGAACTGTCCGGTGGGTCCCCGCTGTCAGGTGGAGGAATAATTATTTTGCGCGTAATAAGGAGGCACTTCCTTGTCGCGGCCGTGGACCCAAATTGCCGCCTCTCCACGCATATCCACGTCTAATGGAAGCCGTTCCTTGACCATGTTGACCACGCCGCGCCGAGAGCACCAGGGCGGTGAACGACGGCGAGGCCTGGGAAGGGGATGACGCGGAGCCGGGGAAGACACGGCAGTGGATGCCCACACGTAGAGGAGTATGAGGGTTCACTGGTTCGCTGCGGTGTGAGGCTGCCGTCTCCGCAGAATAACAGGGGGTGTGGGTGAGTAGAGGGATGGCCTGGCCAGCGATGGGAATAGTAGGGGGCGGTGAGGCCTCCGCGGCAGCACAGCCGGCCACGGGAGGTAGGAGCATGTGGCACGACCAGCACTGATTTGGGCGGCTAGAGCAAAAAGACCAGAGGTTGAAGAAGCACTACGGCCGTTGGATGGACATTGTACGGTCACTGGAGTTAGAATCGTTCATATTGACTAAGTTGACAAAGCACTCCGTCCCCGTCAACTTAGTAGGCCCACAAGTCAGCCTCCCACCAAGGTGGGTCCCAACCAGCAGGGGGAGTATTCATTTTTTTTGTGCGTAATAAGGAGGCACTTCCGGTGGGTCCGAGCTGACAGCGGGGGGAACGTTTTTTCGCGCAATACGGTAGCCCGTCCGGTGGGTCCCAGCAATCACGGGGGAAATTTTTTCACAAAATACGGTGGCCCGTCCTATGGGTCCCTGCTGTCAGGTGGAGGAATCATTATTTTCCGCATAATAAGGAGGCATTTCCTTGCTGCCGTCGTGGACCCAGCTGTCAGCCTCTCCACGTACAGTCCACGTTCGACGGAAGCCATTCCTTCACCACGTTGATCATGTCACGCCGAGAGCACCCGGGCGGTGGATGACAGCAAGTCCTAGGAAGGGGACGACGCGGAGCCGGGGAAGACGCGAAAGTGGAAGCCCGCGCGGAGAGGAGTACGAGGATTCACTGGTTCGGCTGCGGTGTGAGGCTGCCGTCGTCGCGGAATAACAGGGGGTGTGGGTGAGTAGAGGGATGGCCTGGCCAGCGGTGGGAGTAGTAGGGGGCGGTGAGGCCTCCACGGCATCACAGCCGGCTACGGGAGGCAGGAGCACGCGGCACGACCGGCGCTGCTTTGGGCGGCTGGAGCAAGAAGACCAGAGGTTGAAGAAGCACTACGGCCGTTGGATGGACATCGTACGGTCACTGCATCTAGAATCATTTATATTGACTAAGTTGACAAAGCCCTTGGTACGCGTCAACTTAGTAGGCCCACATATCAGCCTCCGAAACGGTGCGCCCCAGATGTTAGGGGAAGGAATCATTTTTTGGGCGGCTGAAGCAAGAATATCCGATATTTAAGAAGAAGCACTACATCCGTTGGATGGACATCCAACGGCCACAGCTGCCAGAACCGTGTGTTGTTGACAAAGCCTTGCATACGCGTCAACTTAGTTTTTTTAGTGGACGCGTCAACTTAGAAGGCCCACAAGTGTGTGGCGGAGAATATATAGCCCATTTGCAATTTGTAAGAATGTACAACCCATTTTTTAATTCTAATGGAATTTACTACAGCCCATTTACAGTTTGTTAAAAGTACAACCCATTTTCTAGCTAGGACAACGATTAATAATTTCAACCAACCGCACAAAACAGAATTCAAAAAAAATTCCCACATTTTTATGGGATCCCAAATATTTGTATTCGAAATTTCTAGTCAGATTAATTATAATTTCAAAATAAAGTTTTATTACGTTAAAATCCAACGAAATATTGCGAGCGCAACAAGTAATGAAATTAAAATTTTCAAATTCCAAAAATAATATATTTTTAAAACTAATTACGCGTTTGGTGCATCTTTTTATAGTTACTGCCCAGTTATTATAATTACATCCCATTTATTATCTCTTAAAGTCCATTTTCTTGTTAAGCCTAATGCATACCTCCTAGGAAAGTTTGCAGCCCAGCGGGGCGGAGAATAACAAGTTGACCCGGATATTGTGTACAACTATCGGCCCACTTGCATTCCTGATGTTGAAAAAAAAGGCCTATGTAGTACAGTACAACCTAACATGGCTAGTCAGCCCACATTCAGCGATGCCGGAAAGGCCAAACAAGGCTTGTGTACAACTTTTTGAAGTCACTGCCCAGTTATTATAATTACATCCCATTTATTATCTCTTAAAGTCCATTTTCTTGTTAAGCCTAATGCATACCTCCTAGGAAAGTTTGCAGCCAATGGGCGGAGAATAACAAGTTGACCGGATATTGTGTACAACTGTCGCCCAGCTTGCATTGCTGATGTTGAAAAAAAAGGCCTATGTAGTACAGTACAACCTAACATGGCTACTCAGCCCACATTCAGCGATGCCGGAAAGGCCCAAACAAGGCTTGTGTACGACTTTTTGAAGTCACTGAGCTCAATTAATAACTTAAGAAAAAATATAGATTATAGTGGAACCTAATTAAAAGTTGTCACGAGCAAAGAAATAATTCAACACGTCCCACTTGTGCGTGTGTGCGTGTGTGCTTGTGTGTGTGAGAGAGAGAGAGGGAGAGAGAGACCCATCGGTTGATGCTCGTAAATACATCTTTCAGCCATATGCATTGCTGATGCTCAGTAAAAACTTATATAGTTATAGAACATCATAGCACACTTAACTTGCATACAAAAATTTCACGCAGGCGGCACAATCAGGATGGAAGCAGTGGATCGCTATGGGTAGGGCTATGTTGAAACCAACAAACTCGTACATAACGGTTCATCTTCTTTATCAATGACAGGGAAATATCTTGAATGTTGTGCAAAGAAAACAGACAGACAACACAATAAGTTCTGCTAGAACATTAAGTTGATGTACAACCCTTTCTAAGAAAGTTCAGGTACAAAATTAGAACAGGTCACAATCAAATGTACTGGCACATTAGTGCTTCACACCCATAGCTCGGATTTAACTAGTATCTGAAAAGATTCAGTTGTTACCTCAAATTAGAGCACATCGAGGCAGCCAGCCCTACCTCTTCACCCAAAGAAGAAGTGGCCTCCGCCGCGTGATGGAGTAGGCCCTGTGCCATCCATCGTTCCGAGCAACACGGGGAAAGTCTGACGTTGACTCCTGTAATGGATGTCGCCGACGGACCGCACCAGCGGCGCGGCAGGACTTCGATTGATGGATTGACCACTTTTTGACATGCACGAACACTCGATATGGTACATCCCTAACTTGGTCCGCGCGGCCTTGGTGGCGATTTAATAGTATAACCCCGTTCCTGCACCGTATCTCAACACCAATCACCTTCAAGATGGTGGATGGCTTCTTCATCCATGCCATAACCGCCGAGCCCAACCGTCTCGAGGAACAAACATACTTACGAGCTCACCTCCAAGGTCGTTGATAAGCTCATTCATGGACTCGTTGTTCCAAGCACGTCGAGGCATGCTGTGGAAGGTAAGCATTGTTAAAAAACTCAAGCTCAGAGGGCACCGAGCCCCATCTTGGGTGCTACCGATCAAAGCTCACCAGTGCACCATCGTAGAACAAACGCCGGGAAGATTCGAACACACGACTGCAGTCGAAAGCTGTCCGGAACCTGAAGAAGAAATCAGCCGGTGGCGAACAGACTTCGACGAGCAAGTCACTTATTTGGATGCCGTGCGCAATGCCAAGAGCTTTGACAAGGTCGTCCGGCGAGACGGCAGGCCGGTCGCCATTGATGGTTACCATCAGCACTTTGCTGGCAAACTGGTCGTCAAGCACCGCCATGCCATTGTTGAGCGACAGCACGCAGCGATCGAAGGTAGGACGGACCTCAGGATCTCCGGCTCGGAGATCCGCATTGACCGGCGACATGATAGTGAGCTTGAGTACAGTGAGTACAGGAGGGGGATTTGGGGGAACTGGAGTAGGAATCGAGATTCCAGAGGTGGGGGAGGGGCGGGAGATTGGGGATGAAAAGGTAGCTTGAAATTCGAACACGTGCCAATATGCTCTCGGCACGCAAGCACACAAAAACACCGGTGGCGCCGACATGTCGACCTAAGAGTCCTTATTCTATCTTTTTTGGAGAGCCCGGCCTTTTTTAGGATCTTTTGAGAGCCCGGCCTGAGAGTCATAATTGACCTATTTTGCTTGCGTTACTACTCGGCCCAAATTCAACGACACCTGACTAGCCCAAACAAGTGTACATCATCGAAAAGACACTGAGCTCAAATTATATAACTTGAAAAAGGAGATACACTCAACACCGGAGAATGGTGATGCCTCATTTATCCCACCAAGAGTTCGAGACAATAAACAGTTCAAAACAACGATATATACAACATTCAAACACCGACTAGTGACTACTATCGACATAAACAAAGAAGACACGATAGTTCATAAGAAGTCTTGCTACACCACCAAAATGCACCCATCTGCAGCGCTCAGACTCTCATGATCCAGACGAGAATGACATTCTAAACAGAGCCAACTATTACATAGTAAGAGTGACATAGACGAGGATGACCAAATGACAAGGAATATGCATAACAAAAGAAAGAACTACCCATCCAGAAAATGCAGCAAAGACAACAAAGTCATTCGAAGAGATGATCCAACATCATCATAATTTGCAACCTCGCTTCAGCGACCAATGATCCAGAGACACCAGTACTCCACCCTTTCGACGCAACAGCCCAATTACCTATCAACCTGAAGGCATGAACTACATCACTGCCTGTCGTAATTGAGACATCCAAGGATCAAAGTTAATCCGGATGCCTTTGTCATTCTCACCTTCTTTTGGCTGTAGGCTGTATCGTTGACAATCAGGGGAGTTTGCTCCCGAACTCCTAGGGCTCGCCGTGTAGACACAATTTTCCATAGCAAATAGAGCTTCTCTGCCATCAAGGTCCTTGCCAACAGTGATCTCCTGGTTAATCAGATAATTGAGTCTGAGAAATAGAGAGTGTGAACCAAGGCTGTTTACCCGCCCAACTAAAAAATCAAGGCCCCAACAAGTCGGGTACCTCGCTCAGAGACGAATAGCCACCGTCCGGATACTCATGTATTTCACGGTGCTTGTATACCCCGGGTTTTTGCAATATAACTTTTCCGCTCATGTGCCCGAATGATCATCGCCTTTTGTCGTCGCTCGATTGAGCGGGAACCAGTTGTGCTTCCTGCTTTTGGCAAAGGTGGTGTGATTACAAAGGGCATTAATCGTAGGGACACTACATCATATCAAAAGGTCGCATTGTTAATGTAAGATCAGCATTGTTCGAGTATGAGTAGGATAATGCAAGAAACAACATTGATATGTCCTGTTGGAACCGAGAGGAAAATACAGGAAATGTATAATGGGTTCGAAAATATAGAAGTGTCATGCATGGTTATACTCATGTTATCTCGCAATCGATTCTTCACAGAAACTACCATGTCATGCATGTTATGGAATCATGTTCTGTCCTCACAAACAAATTCTTCAAGGTAACTAATGCACCATGCATTGTTATATACTGTGTTCTATGCGCAAAATTTTGTGAGGATATTATTCTAGCCATTGATTGTCAAGGGCTAATATAGGTATGTACACATGGTAAGCATTACAGATTTCACTACTTCCAAATATAGAGTTCTCCATATGCACATTTACTTCCCTAATGTATGGTTAGATGAAACCAACAAAGGTGGTGCATGTTTCTACATCATGAAAATGAGGAAACTAACATGGCCATTGATACACACTCATATTTAGTAGTAGTATATAGATTATCAAAAATAAGGAGAATATCCATATATTCCTAACCGCTTGATTATTCAGGGTACAAATTGGTTGTAATGACATGATCACAATCGCATGAATTAACTCATTCCAAATATAGCTGATTTACGGCGTCTCTAATACATTGCCATCGTTCTACTCAAATTTTGCTCAAACAAGGATATGTCAATCATCACAAGAAACAACTTACACGCACCGTCCCAGCAATACGTGGTGCCATCTGCTTTGTCGATCGCGTAGATGAAGCCATTGTGTTCAATAGCATCACAGAAGTGTGTATCAGCTTTGACGACAATCCACTGCGAGCTGAGTTGTCTCCATCTAAAGAAGGCACCGGCGTAAAGATAGGCGAGTCCCTTGTCGAACAAGGCAATTAGCTTGAAGTCTGCGTAATCCGCATGTCGTGTGGGCACTTGGTAGATTACAATCTTCTGCAAAACAAGGTCCGTCCAACTAACGCGGTGATCTAGATGACTAGGACCACGATGGTAATACTCTATATAATCCAACGGAGGAAGGATAATCTCATGGGAGGTCTGGAAGTTCACGAGAACCAACTTTTTACCGTCTTCTCTGACGGCAGCCATCCAGTGGGAGTTCATGCCGACCCAATACATACCTGCCAAGAAGTTTTGGGCGATGGTGATCGGATCGAAGTCGAGGGAAATGATGTACGGCGACCCACTACATACCTGCAAAGAAGTTTCGGCTAATGGAGATCGGATTGAAGTCGAGGGGCATCATGTATGCCTCCGTATCATGGTGAGCCAATCTCGCAAGACCAGATAGCAGCAAGCAGGGTGTCTTGAAAAGATTAGGCCTCGCTTCAACGATGGTCGTGTGCATGCCCCTCGAGCGCAGCCAGCCGCAGGGCGCTCAACATGTCCATACACGAACAACAGAGGTCGAGGACGTCACTGGGGAGATAGCTCCAATCGTGGCTCATTTGGATCCTGCGCGATTCGCGTTCGGCCATGGTGGAGTTTGGAAGGTGGGGTTTGGGGGGCTTGATTTACGGGGGAGAAGGCTGTCGGTGCTGGAGCGGCTAGCGAGCTAATAGTGGTACTGGGGAGGCGAGCGAGGCGAGGGTATGCGGGGCACAAGGAGATAATGAAGAGTGATTCTCGTGGATCTCCAAGAGACGGAGATGGAGATGGAGTGGTGCTAGGGGAGAGGGAGACGAGGCGAGGCATGCTATATAACAAGCGGTGACAAGGATCGCACAATGCACAAGGTGAGCTGACTTTGGTAACCCGGCACGCCGCCTGGACTGGTGTCACCTCGGGCGCAGGGTCTTGTCACTTCACTGTGAGGACCCGATGAATAATAGTATTTTGACCATCAAGTGTACCACAGTTGTACTACTACTACTACTACTACTAGTAGGAGTAGTAGGAACATGAGTACACTCCTGCTAGCATGCCTCTGGGTTCACTTCATCCTCCAGCTATCATCCATATTATGCAGCGTAACCAAATTCTCTGCATGCGGAAGCGCCAAGAAGGACTTCTTTTTTTGAGGATAACCGCATATTCCTTAACCGTAGTAGGAACATGAGTAGTACTCCTCCGTCCTCTTTTGTCTCAAGATAACTTTTTTCAGATTTCTAATTAGTCTGCAGATGTACCCTTTTGCATGCGCCCATTTCCTCCATGCCCCGTGATTCACAGATTAATTAGCGTGACGATGAGCAGCTGCAGCCCAACTCCAGCTAATAAACTGCAGCATGCAAGTGGGCCACTCAGCGCTGGGAGAGAGAAAAGGAAACCAAGAGCCCGTCCAATCCATTGCATGCAGCAGTCAAACCACCGCACCTCTCCTCATGCATGTGCATAACTTCTCCCATTTACTTCCATCGGGAACCGATTTTCTCACCTTTTTCACTACTCCTTGATCTTCATTTGCATCCAAACCACATCGCATTCACATTGTTTTAACCTCTTCACATCCTCCCGAGTAATTCAAGCCCTATAAATAATCATCTTCTTCGCTTAGATTAGACATCTAATCCTAATTCTCCAAACCATAGCCCTCCGTCCAGCGGTTCCAAATGGCGAAAGAGATCGAGATGCAGGTT
>CM038682.1:302842077-302844577 GCA_021605205.1 Aegilops longissima
GAAGAAGAAGAAGAAGAAGAAGAAGAAGAAGAAGAAGAAGAAGAAGAAGAAGAAGAAGAAGAAGAAGAAGAAGAAGAAGAAGAAGAAGAAGAAGAAGAAGAAGAAGAAGAAGAAGAAGAAGAAGAAGAAGAAGAAGAAGAAGAAGAAGAAGAAGAAGAAGAAGAAGAAGAAGAAGAAGAAGAAGAAGAAGAAGAAGAAGAAGAAGAAGAAGAAGAAGAAGAAGAAGAAGAAGAAGAAGAAGAAGAAGAAGAAGAAGAAGAAGAAGAAGAAGAAGAAGAAGAAGAAGAAGAAGAAGAAGAAGAAGAAGAAGAAGAAGAAGAAGAAGAAGAAGAAGAAGAAGAAGAAGAAGAAGAAGAAGAAGAAGAAGAAGAAGAAGAAGAAGAAGAAGAAGAAGAAGAAGAAGAAGAAGAAGAAGAAGAAGAAGAAGAAGAAGAAGAAGAAGAAGAAGAAGAAGAAGAAGAAGAAGAAGAAGAAGAAGAAGAAGAAGAAGAAGAAGAAGAAGAAGAAGAAGAAGAAGAAGAAGAAGAAGAAGAAGAAGAAGAAGAAGAGAAGAAGAAGAAGAAGAAGAAGAAGAAGAAGAAGAAGAAGAAGAAGAAGAAGAAGAAGAAGAAGAAGAAGAAGAAGAAGAAGAAGAAGAAGAAGAAGAAGAAGAAGAAGAAGAAGAAGAAGAAGAAGAAGAAGAAGAAGAAGAAGAAGAAGAAGAAGAAGAAGAAGAAGAAAGAAGAAGAAGAAGAAGAAGAAGAAGAAGAAGAAGAAGAAGAAGAAGAAGAAGAAGAAGAAGAAGAAGAAGAAGAAGAAGAAGAAGAAGAAGAAGAAGAAGAAGAAGAAGAAGAAGAAGAAGAAGAAGAAGAAGAAGAAGAAGAAGAAGAAGAAGAAGAAGAAGAAGAAGAAGAAGAAGAAGAAGAAGAAGAAGAAGAAGAAGAAGAAGAAGAAGAAGAAGAAGAAGAAGAAGAAGAAGAAGAAGAAGAAGAAGAAGAAGAAGAAGAAGAAGAAGAAGAAGAAGAAGAAGAAGAAGAAGAAGAAGAAGAAGAAGAAGAAGAAGAAGAAGAAGAAGAAGAAGAAGAAGAAGAAGAGAAGAAGAAGAAGAAGAAGAAGAAGAAGAAGAAGAAGAAGAAGAAGAAGAAGAAGAAGAAGAAGAAGAAGAAGAAGAAGAAGAAGAAGAAGAAGAAGAAGAAGAAGAAGAAGAAGAAGAAGAAGAAGAAGAAGAAGAAGAAGAAGAAGAAGAAGAAGAAGAAGAAGAAGAAGAAGAAGAAGAAGAAGAAGAAGAAGAAGAAGAAGAAAGAAGAAGAAGAAGAAGAAGAAGAAGAAGAAGAAGAAGAAGAAGAAGAAGAAGAAGAAGAAGAAGAAGAAGAAGAAGAAGAAGAAGAAGAAGAAGAAGAAGAAGAAGAAGAAGAAGAAGAAGAAGAAGAAGAAGAAGAAGAAGAAGAAGAAGAAGAAGAAGAAGAAGAAGAAGAAGAAGAAGAAGAAGAAGAAGAAGAAGAAGAAGAAGAAGAAGAAGAAGAAGAAGAAGAAGAAGAAGAAGAAGAAGAAGAAGAAGAAGAAGAAGAAGAAGAAGAAGAAGAAGAAGAAGAAGAAGAAGAAGAAGAAGAAGAAGAAGAAGAAGAAGAAGAAGAAGAAGAAGAAGAAGAAGAAGAAGAAGAAGAAGAAGAAGAAGAAGAAGAAGAAGAAGAAGAAGAAGAAGAAGAAGAAGAAGAAGAAGAAGAAGAAGAAGAAGAAGAAGAAGAAGAAGAAGAAGAAGAAGAAGAAGAAGAAGAAGAAGAAGAAGAAGAAGAAGAAGAAGAAGAAGAAGAAGAAGAAGAAGAAGAAGAAGAAGAAGAAGAAGAAGAAGAAGAAGAAGAAGAAGAAGAAGAAGAAGAAGAAGAAGAAGAAGAAGAAGAAGAAGAAGAAGAAGAAGAAGAAGAAGAAGAAGAAGAAGAAGAAGAAGAAGAAGAAGAAGAAGAAGAAGAAGAAGAAGAAGAAGAAGAAGAAGAAGAAGAAGAAGAAGAAGAAGAAGAAGAAGAAGAAGAAAGAAGAAGAAGAAGAAGAAGAAGAAGAAGAAGAAGAAGAAGAAGAAGAAGAAGAAGAAGAAGAAGAAGAAGAAGAAGAAGAAGAAGAAGAAGAAGAAGAAGAAGAAGAAGAAGAAGAAGAAGAAGGAGAAGAAGAAGAAGAAGAAGAAGAAGAAGAAGAAGAAGAAGAAGAAGAAGAAGAAGAAGAAGAAGAAGAAGAAGAAGAAGAAGAAGAAGAAGAAGAAGAAGAAGAAGAAGAAGAAGAAGAAGAAGAAGAAGAAGAAGAAGAAGAAGAAGAAGAAGAAGAAGAAGAAGAAGAAGAAGAAGAAGAAGAAGAAGAAGAAGAAGAAGAAGAAGAAGAAGAAGAAGAAGAAGAAGAAGAAGAAGAAGAAGAAGAAGAAGAAGAAGAAGAAGAAGAAGAAGAAGAAGAAGAAGAAGAAGAAGAAGAAGAAGAAGAAGAAGAAGAAGAAGAAGAAGAAGAAGAAGAAGAAGAAGAAGAAGAAGAAGAAGAAGAA
>CM038682.1:302849577-303053808 GCA_021605205.1 Aegilops longissima
GTGTAGATTCACCCATTATGCTCAGATGTAGTCACTTATTGAAAAATCTCTAGAAAGACAAATATTTAGGAATGGAGGGAGTACTTTTCACTCAAAATATATTTCTCAGGCTGTTTTGATGAGGTGAGGTAGGGATGTGGTTGCTTTCAAGTTAATAAGGGGTTTTCTGCAAATTGGAGCAGAGAAGTGGGCTATTGTTGCAAAATGCCACAACGCACTTCACATCCGTTAGATGCGATCTAATGGTCGAAACGACGATATGTGACACACCACCATCACCAACCGAGTCTTTTATAGGAGTATATATTTCAAAGCTGTTTGATGAGGTGAGGAGGGATGTGGTTGCTTTCAAGATAATAAGGGTTTTCACGAATTGGAGCAGATAAGGGCTATTGTTGCAAAATGCCACAACTTACCTCACAACAAGTAGATGCAGATCTAATGGTCGAACGACGGATGGCGCATACAACACCATCACCAACTAAGTCTTGTATAGGAGTAGGAGTAGAGAAACATGTATAAATTGTAACATTTTGGTTCTGCTCCTTGGCACGATCGATATATAGAAATAACAATTGGAAATGCTAGGGCGGGGCTATTTCCGCCAGATAAGCAGGGTACATAGTAGCTAGGTTGGCGCATCGTCGGTTTGGTCACACGTGGTCCGACATGTTCTAGTGTTTCTAGCAAGATGCCCGCGCGTTGCACGAAGTTGATGGAAAAGATAAGCACAACTTATAAATTGGCGGATGGAGTACTAGTTACAGTGATGCATATAATTAAGCAAATGGATCGCACATGTCGGTATTGACTGGAACGAGAATGCAACACCACAATAAGAATTAAGGCCACGATGATGATGCGATCGCAGCAGGTAGTTACTGTATGCAAGAAGAAAGATGCATCCATCAACGCATCACCTCTTCCTCCTCAACTTAGTGCGCCGTGCCACCGACCGCGCTAAGGAGCGCGGCTTTTGTGGCGAGGTCGAGGTGCTTCTCAGCAAAGGCATCCAAGGCTTCCACCGGTTGAGGAAGGCCAACATCGAAGGCCCTCACCGCCTTGTAGATACCTATGTACACGATTTGCTCGTGACACGGATGTGTAGGTCGATTTAATTCTAGTAGGCGAGAGCCACGGCGAAAGTGCGATTCCGTGTGGACATTCTTCGTGGCGCCGGCGGCAGTCGCAGGCCACCAAAGGTTGAAAGAGGTTCCGCCATGGAGGCCGATTAGGTGGCAGGCAATGAGGAGCCCGGCGCCGCGGGCGGAGGAGTACGGCGATGTCGTCCGCGAGCTTCTTGACGACGATGAGCTTGTTGGTGGTGGCAACGATCATCTGGTCCAATTGAGAGTCGTAGTTGGCATCGACGGCGGCCATCCACCAGCCGGTCTCCAACACCGTCTGGAGACGATCGTCGGCGCCATGCCGCATGCCAATGTCGTGGACCATCTGGCACAGCCGCTGGCCGCTCGCGCGCATCGCTGCCATGGGTCTGGAGTGAGCTCTTTTGCACTTAGTGTAGGTGCTTGGCCAAATGCTTAGGTGTGTACGATGTGGAGATGCATTGGAATGGAGGGGCGCCTTTATATGAGGGCAAACTGCGTTGCATTCACATCGCAGCCTCTTTTCCCGTCCTCCTCCCATTACTTCCTCATGCATTAATTGAAGGAGGATGCATTGGTCGTTGGAACCGCTTACTCCTCGCCGTCTGCATTAAAGCCAGACGAACTACGCCGCCATCGCCAAATCGAATAGTAGTATCGCACCGCCACGCACGCCCGATCAACACGCCTCGCCCATCAAACCCTCCGTTAAACCTGCATGCAAACCAAGAAACCTACTCCGCCATACGTCTGCTCATGAGCGGGCCGAATTAAATGCAACACCGCCGAAGCCCTCCGCCCGCCTCGCTTAAACGAGGCCGACACCGCCAAGCTCCTACCGTCCGCCTCTATTTACACGAGGCAAAACAGACAACGGGCAAGAATCGCACCTCCGCCACTCCCCATCTCCGCTTTCACCAATTTCTCCACTCTTCCGATGGCTTCCGAGGAGCCGCTTCTCCGCATATTACCCGGCTGGTGGCTCGCCGAGCCCTACGGATACGGGCGGGCCGCCGGTGCTTCACCAACCTTGCTTGGCCCGATGGAGCCGCTTGCCGCCTGGGCAAAGCGCGGGTTCAAGAACTCGCCGCCCCGGGCTTCAGCTCGATGAGGATCGGCGAAGTTGCTCCACGCCGCACGGTGGCGAGCACACCAAGACGGGCGTTGTCGCTGCCGGCCGCACCACGCCCCGCGCTGTCAGGGTGCGCCTCCCGCTCGCAGAGTGCCATGCGTGCAGAGACAAGCCGGGTGTGTGGACAGCGACGAGTCGGTGGCCAGCCTCGTGTCCGCCGCCATCATCGAGGAGAAATAGAACAAGGGAGGCCGCCGCCACACGGGTCCCATGAAGGCCACCGTCGAGGCAACGATTGCGCATTCAAGTGGTTTCTTTGCTTCTTCGTCTCTTCCGAGGAACTTCGTCGACCCCGCAAAGTGTCTGCCGGACATAAGGAAGACAAAGGGATCCCCGGGCGGCCATTTAGATTATGTACTCCCTCTCCAGCTAGCGGGAAATTTTTGTTCTAAGAATGGATAAATTGTATGTATCTATAACTAAAATAAGTCTAGATACATCCATTTCTAGGACAAATATTTCCGGACTGAGGGAGTATTAATTATACCAAGATAGCCGGATTGGCACCGCTTAGTTCATGCAAATGTAATGAAATCCATCATGTTTATATGAAGATCCGGCTTTTTTATACGAAATCCTTCATGCTTATATGAAATCAGTCCGTGTTTGCATGAATTTCATCTGGTTGGTTAGAGTTGTGAAAATGTATGCCGCTAGCGTTTGATGTCGTCCTCTGCGGAAGGAAACGGGTGGAAATTTGCCGGCTACCGTTGGAGATGCTCTTATGCTGGAAATAATAGAGTGACATCCAATCCACTTGAGTTAATTGCGTGTATGATTGTCCCTCTATAAAAAGTTAATTGCATGTACAAGGTACACGTGACTTGCGTGGTGGCTACAACTCAGCATGTAAAGTTAAAAAGAAACAAGTCCATCCTTAATCTTGTATTCTAAGTACTGTGGGTTCCACTATTAGTACGGTAGCAAAAGAAGTATATATTAAATAAGTAATATATAATATAAAATCTAAAGTTAAAGACAAAATCGAACTCATGTCATCGCTAAGTAGCATCCGGCGCTAACCAGTCCAGACATTTTTGTTGTAGACCATGCTGCATGATATATCTCCATGTTCACTCTTATATTCCATTTGTTCTTAAATATTTGTCTTTTTCAGATTTCAAATGGACTACCACATACGGATGTGTATGTAGACATATTTTAGAGTGTAGATTCACTCATTTTGCTCCATATGTAGTCACTTGTTGAAATCTCTAAAAAGACAAATATTTAGGAATGGAGGGAGTAGAAAACATAGTTGGTGATGATGGTGTGCGTGCCATCCTGCAATATAGGCCGTTGGATTTATATCTAACGGATAGGAAGAAAATTATGGCAATTTTGCAAAAATTTACCCACACCCCTCTCCACGTTCGCAAATATGGCCTTCCCTCGTTCATCCTTTTCTCTCACAAGATAAACTACTCATACAAATGCATCTTGATTTTCCGTGCAATGCACGGGCATCTTGCTAGTTTCTTTTCAAATAGTTACTGCGATAATTGGGTTGAAGTGATATATTTTATGTCTGCCCCGAATGATTTCGGATTCACTAGTAGTAACAAAGAAAAGGTTGCCTTGTTAATTAACAGAAAACAGTGTGAAAACTATCACATGAGGCCAGTAAAAACGAGGCACACTGGGTTGAGCATCATCGTCACTACAGCTGTGCGCGCGCGAGAAGTCTACATATCGAGGGGGCTACTGAGCGAGGCATAGAGACACAATGTTCGAGAGAGAAACCAATTGACAGATTACGATCAAATTGAGTTGTCACCCTTCGCTGTCATTGTTGGGGTGGGGGAGGGGAGGAGAGAAAGACGACGAGAGTGTGCGCTGTAGGCACAGAGGCACAACTAGCGAGTGTGTGTGTATGTGTCTGTGTGTTTGAAAGACGAGTAGATAGATTACTATCAAGATCGAGGTGCCGCCTACTCCTTCGTGTCGGGTAGTGTGTGTGCGTGTGTGTGTGTTTGAGAGAGAAGCCACCGGTAGATTAGTATCAAGATCGAGGTGTCACCCTACCCTTGGTGTTGGGAAGTGTGTGTGTGTGTGTGTTGTGTGGGTGTGTGTGTGTGTGTGGGGGGGGGGGCAAGTGACACTTACATATCCCTACTCTTATAAAAAACAGAGTTGGTGATGATGGTGTTCCTGCCATCCTGCAATATAGGCCATCTGATTTATACCCGACGGATAGGAAGGAAACTGTGGCAATTTTGCAAAAAGATACCCACACCCCTCTCCGCATTTGCAAATAAGGCATTCCCTCGTTCATCCTTTTCTCCCACAAGATAAATTAGTCATACAAATGCATCTTGATGTTCGGTGCAACGCATGGGCATCTTGCTAGTAGGGAGAAGGAGTTTGTGTGACACATATATTAAGGGATAGGTAGATAGCATTTGTGCGAGGCATACTTAAAGCATCACGAAGATAAACAAAATTGTGTGCATGCAAGTGCCGGAAAAAATGAAGCGAGAAACAATGTGTTGAGAGAGAGAGAGAGAGAGAGAGAGAGAGAGAGAGCGAAATCTCAAAACAAAAGGTGCTCTGTTGGAATCCCATTGTATGTATTCATATGGTTCCGGAACTCGAGTTAACCTTAGTCATATGTGTGAGAGACATTATTATACTTTGAGACATTAGTGGTTGTGGGTGGGTGGAATTAAAGGGGTGGGCGTGTTCGACAGAGAGAGCGTGTGTGTTTCTATGTGAGAGACTTGTAGGACGGGGTAGAAAGACGAATTCTAACCTTGACGGAGGGAGAGATATACACGAAGTGCGTGTGTGTGATTCCGATGACCACAGGGAAATGAGATATGTATGCCTGTGAGAGATTGCACAATTCATTCACGTAACACTATCTAGCAATCGTGGACGTGCATCGCTTGAACATAAATCAATATCTACTTCGTATCGTGGCCAAAGGTACAATATCGATTCAACGCTATAAAGATTGGACACTCACATATCACATTTTTTCTATTTAAATAAACCTTTTCAGCCAGCATGCCAAAGTTACAGTTGATGTTTCTTCAAACAACCAATGTAGCTATCATGCACATGCACCATTGTTACTCTTGCATTCAAAATCATTAGTCTTGGATGATTTAAGGTTCTATTATGAAGTAATATATGTAATATTCATCTATGAATTCAACGGGTACGCAATTTATGAAATGGAGGCTATGTAATCATATGAGGTAACACTTTTAAGTAGCGGACTTCTTTTTGTGCGCCTCTACACTAACACGTCAATGCATTATATTTAAAGTAAATAACCAATTGCACTAAATTATCTATTTACATGAGAAATACATAGGCTGAGCGTTTGATCCCTTTTTTGTGAACGCGCCACTACACCCGTATGATTGGTCGTGCCCGTGTGAACATCCAAGTTATCGGCGCATCATCCCGCGTTATTGTCTTTTTTCGGGGTGGACACACCAGTTATTAACTGCTGACGCGTGCCCCGTGTACACAGTCTCGCATGACCTTCCCGCTAGCATGGTCCAAAATTAGTTGAAACTGGATAGGAACGATCCCGCGGGTGGCAAAATCTCCCGCCTCCTTCTAAAATTTTCGCCACCTTAGTCTTTAGCATGCAAAATTCCCCTTTGTCCTTGGTGCACGGAGACCAACAGTTATAATACCGCCTCATCTACATAATAGGTCGGGCTGCTTTGGTAACTTCGGTTCCGCCCACTACACGGCACCCCATTTCTCTCCTCCCGCAAAAACGACTAACTCCACAAAGACCAGAGCATCTCACATCACGCCGTCTGCATTTCATCGGCCTTTCTCCTCCCTCTCTAAACCCTAGACTGCTCATCCACCGGCGCGTGAGCCCATTCATCGCCAACAAGGCCCACCTCGCCGGATCTGCTTCATGTCAGATCTACCCTCCCACCTCCCTAGAAACAAGTAGACTGCTCATCCACCATCGCATTACAGCCCATTCAAGGTCGGCCTTGCCGCCGCCGGATCTGCTTCGCCGATACTCTCGTCAACCGCAGCACATCTGCAGCGGCTCATTCATACTCCCCATCGGAGACACTTCGTCCACACCCCCTGGAGCCGCCCCACCGACGCCCCCATCGATGGCCTCTGATCCTCTTCGCTGACACCTTCCTCAACCCTACTGGAGCCGCTTCACCGACAACATTGTCAACCCCACCGGAGTAGCTTCGCCTATACCATTTTCAACCCTACCGGGGCCGCTTTGCCAACTCACAAGTCCACGGCCTCAGATCTGCTTCCTCGCACCCTCATCCAACCTACCGGAGCAGCTTCTAACGCCCCGTCCATGGCCGCAGATCCGCATTGTCGACACCATCCTTAAACCAACCACTGGAGCAGCTTCACATGTGCCCTCGTCCACGGCCACAGATCTGCTTCGCCCACACCGTAGTCCACCCTACTGGAGCCGCTCCACAAACACCCTACTCGACGGTTCTAGATCTCCTTACTGCACTCGACAACCAAAGACAGCGTCATCACCCTTGACGCTTTCTAACCTGATTCCCACTGTCGGCAAGATGCCAAGCACCCGCCACGGCCTAGGTACTTGTCACCTTTAAACCCGCCCAAAGATCACCGCCTCGATGTACTTCAAATATACTAACAGTGTCGCTTTTACTGTTATGCAGCCGGCAAAACTACAAGGACTATGTTTCTTCCGGATCTAACAGCTTGGCCAACCAACATCCCGGACCGAGGCATTGCTATGAACTTGTAAGTGTGTCTCTCTCTGTATTATTCTCGGATCGCCAAAGGTGCTTTGCTAGGATTTTCAACCAGAATCCTTTGTGCGCATAATGATTTCTACCATGGCTGCTAAATTAGATATGTAGATGTCATACATGATACTACCTCGCACCTCTGCTCCTAAATATAAGTCTTTCTAGAGGTTCCAATATAGGCTACATACGGAGCAAAATGAGTGAATCTACACTAAAATGCATCTATATACATCTGTATGTGTTCCATACTGGAATCTCTAAATAGACATATATTTCGGAACAGAGGCAGTACATTACACATAATTGTAGGTGGCATGTAGGAATTCTAGTACACTACCTTAGGCTCCCTTAGAGTGCCTGCTAGTCCAGCACACAGAGTCATGGCTAGTTTATGCTACGCACACAATCATTAATTGGTGGTTTAAATATGCGCAAGGGATATGCAATGTATTATCATGTAGAGATGTCTGAAATTAGCCGTGCCAACTTGTATATTGGGTTACACAATGAAAAAGTACAAGATGTATGTGGCAATTTCATGGAACATCGCAAAAAAAGGAGAGCCAGCGGTGAGCCTATACAGTGTGCTATGGTACATCACTCCTCCATTGCAATCATCGTGACATGTTATTTGTATGTCAGTTCTATTGGCCAAGTTTCTTAGGGACATTTATTACGAGTTATCCTAAGAAAATAAGCACATGTGAATATAAGCTCCATGTAATAAGCCAACCGGTTCTTTTCATCGCATTTTCAGCTTATCTTTCGTATGATAAGTGAAAAGTCTAGATTGCATTATATTTTTTCATTTTGCTACCCATATGAAAATTAATTTGACTTTCAAACATCACAAATTGAACCCAAAGGCAGAATTAATATGATAGGAAAATGACCATCACTATTTGCTCAAAATGCAAATACAAAGATACCATCTACTTGGCACAATCTACTTTGTTCAATGTTTTCCATAGAGATCCCATTGCCTAATTTAAATGAAAAACGATGACCCACATTTAAATGAAGAACAATTATTTATTGAAATTGATGGTCCAAGTGGCTGGTTATTATCATATAGCAGCACCACCTGAAAGCATCATATAGCAAAGAGCAACAAAGCAGCAATTCATCATATACCAACAAAGAACTCATAGCAATTCATCATATAGCAGCAGCAGGAGCAGCTCATAGCACCATCATATAGCAGCAGCAGGAGCAGCTCATAGCACCATCATATAGCATCGCAGGAGCAGCTCATAGCAATTCATCATACAAGCAGCAGAAGAGCAGCTTATAGCAACTCATCATATAGCAGCAGCAGCAGCTCATAGCAATTCATCATATAGCAGCAGCAGCAGCTCATAGCAATTCATCATATAGCAGCAGCAGCTCATAGCAATTGATCATATACCAGCAGCAGGAGCAGCTCATAGCAATGCATCATATAACAGCAGCAGGCAGCTCATAGCACCATCGTATAGTGGATCGTAATGAAAATTTGGCAAAAAATCAGAGGAGATCCTCACCTTGTTGGATGAGCTCATCCTTCAACAAAGACCTCAAGGCCATGGCCCGGGAGGTGGGGAGGGGAATAAGGTGCCTTCGCCGTAGTGTGGCATCACCAGTAGTTGTGCAGCGCCACGGAGTAGTGCGTTGGATGAACCACAAGGAGCAAATGCTTGGAGACCATGAGAATGAGGGGCGACACCAGAGGAAGGAGCAGCCAGGAGATTTGCCCTACACACCGCCATGTAGCCTAGCTGGACAGAGCATCGCCGAGGACCAGGCCGATGGGACCAAGGGCACGACTTGCTAGAGGAACCCTAGTGCTGCAGTAGGGATCGAGGTAGAGGGAAAGGAGAGGAGATGCAAGCGGACAGGGCAATGAACGCTTGTGTGTTTGTTTTTACTTTAGGGTGAGGTGTGACGCGGGCGTCACCAGTTGCATTTTGAGTGTAATATAGGCAGACAACAGAGTCATTTCACTATTCCCCTTCCCTTCAACTTTTAGTGAGGTTCTACCCGAAACACCCCCTCCAAAGCAAAATTAGTTAAGCCCAAGCCCATAACTCAAAATGACTTCTTTACATCTTTTATGGATTATTTTGACAATAAGCCCTGAAAAGGCGGAATAGAACTGCCCCTTAACCTCGCAATTCAACAGTGCGTGCAATGATGAATCACTCCACCGCTATAGTGTACATTTAGGCATCATCATACATGGCATAACCTAATACATGTGCATTCCATTGTAGAATCTAGAATATGCAATGTTTATGTTAGTTCATACATTGCACATGATGTTTAAATGCCCCTTAAATCTGGTCAGTCAAGTGATGGTCTTTAAGCCTCCTTCTTTGCTTCTTTTCTTGATATGTAAGATTTGCTCACACATATGTTCAATTGCTAGTTTGCTTCAGTCAGCCATACTAGGACTGTTTGCTTTGATTACTTGATGTTCTTGACCTAACACTCTAACAGAGCTTGTCAACGATTTAAACACTAAGGGCTGCTATAGTGGGGCCTTTTCTAACTCATAGGTGACATAAAGGTTTGGCTGTACACTAAAGTAGGCTCTCCAAGAGTACCTGGAGGTCCAGTTCGAAGGTATGCCTAGTTTTTACATAGTGCACACATAGTAAATGCTCATCTCATTGTGTGCAAGTGCAAGAGATGCGGCATGTTTCATTATGTGGTGGTGTTTTGTTATAATCTCATCCTTTTGTGTTCACAGACTGGAAAGTATGCATATTTATCTTCCAAGGAGACGAGTAACTAGTTTGTGTCACCTTGCAGAGGGGGTGCAATGAAGATAAGATTGAGGATTTCCAAGTACAAGATGTAGGAAGGAGCCTTGCAAGAGAAGTAGGAGCTGCACTGAGCCTCTTCAACCTGTTAAGGTAAGTCACTGTATCCAACTCAACAGTTCAATTCCTTGTTTGTTTCAGGCATAGTTAATTTGCTCTTTTCAATTGCTTTATTTGTCCTCGCTAATGAGATGCCCAAAGAATGATGCCCGATGTTGGGTACTTGTATAACTATTAGTTGACATAATTAAAGGCCTTACCATTTAATTACTCTGCCGAAGTGTGCCTGAAGCTTTGAAGTCTATTAACCAACTATTATTGAATGAGGCTCACAATCTAGTTTATACTAGGCTAATGATTGCATAGTTTTGCTTGCTGTAGTATGTTTGTATGAAATCCTCTACTATTCATTATGCTCCCTAATACTTTAATTGAGCCATAGAATGGCCAACTGCTTGCTTACTTCTACGCAACGTGCTGTCTAAATTTGTAACTTGTCTGTGTTTTGGATTGGGCCCCAACATCATGCTCCTCCGGTGAGCTAAGAGAGATTTCTGTATGCAGGCTGCACAGACTACCTTTTTTATAATTTTTAAAATATCACCTGCTTATGCTTCATGACGTGTAACATTATTGTTAGTCATATTTTGCCATGTACAAAATAGTCAGTCTTGCTCCCTTCACTGTTGTAACTATATTTTTGCCCTAGTCATGTGTACTTACAGAAACATTTCAGGATGACGTGACATCAACACAAAGATCTGCGAGCAGTGCGGCATGGTTGTTACCGAATGATTATGGATTGGAATTGGAATGTGCTGATGTTCTCGAGCATCAACTAGAGGTGGCAAGACAACGTGTACATGATTCTGAATGTACAATCAACAAGTTGAGACTGGACATGCAGGTATTAGATGCAGGAGTCAAAAAAATGAAACAAGACACTAAGGTAACAACGAAGGAATTGGAGATTTTGCAGACTGAAATTTCTGTTATCTAAATCCGGCCAATCCTATTTTCTGAAGATATTATAGTTCAAATGGTAAGTTATGTTGATGCGCGTCCATGATGTATGAGCTGTATTTGCCCAGTGTATGTAATTTGATGTTTGTGTATGCTTTATTATCACTGGTGCCGAACCATAATGCCCAGTGGGTATAATCGACTGTAATTTCTTTATTGTATAGTGTAGGATTATTCTACGTTTCTATGCCTTAGTGTCTTTATTGTATAGTGTATGTTTTTTAGAGGTGATAGTATATAGTAGGATAATTCTTTGAATATGCTATATCGTTCAAACGGGGCCAACTCGCCCAAACGTTGTAGTGACCATGGCCTCCACAGTCAGACGCTCCATGGGCCATCTACGGACGGACGATCCCGGCCTTCGTGGCAGCCGGATTCGTGGGCCTTCTATGGGCTGTCAGATCCATGGTTCTATCGGCTGTCGGATCCATGGGCCTTCCATGGGCCAGCGATCCATGGGCCTTCTATGGGCCGTTGGGTCAATGGGCCTTCTGTGGGCCGTCGGGTCAATGGGCCTTCTACGGGTCGTCTCATCTATGGGCCTTGTACGGGCCGTATAAGGGGCCGTAAACGGGCTAGAGTGGAAATCGAACGTTTTATGGGCTGACCATAACGGGCCGTTAAACGGCCGTATTTGATGATGCTACGAAAATGGCCCAACAGATTTGTCACGCCCAATATGCGACCCTATCCAAAAGGAACTCGACGGTCCCACCAAGGATAGACCCGCATATTGGAACGCTTTTGCAAGGTGGATATCATTACATCAACATTACATAATAGTGGGATACATACATAAGGCACAAATGCCACAAGAATACGTCAACATCATATACAAGACCAACATCCGCCACGGATGAAACATAAATGTAAACTCAAACGACATCCACCTCGCTAGCCCAGCGCCGACCGAACCTATCCTCGATCGAAGAAGAAGCGTAAGAAGAACTCCAACACAAGTAAACATCGCCTCGCGCCATGATCATCGCGAAACCTGTACCTGCAATCGGTGGTGTAGTAATCAGTGAGCCACGAGGACTCAAAGCAATCCCATTACCATGGGTATCAAGACTAGCAAAGCTTGAATGGGAAAGGAAGGGGTAAAGTGGTGAGGTTGCAGCAGCGGCTAAGCATATATGGTGGCTAACATACGCAAATGAGAGCGAGAAGAGGAACAAAGGAACGGTCGTCAACTAGTAATGATCAAGAAGTGATCCTGAACTCCTACTTACGCCACACATAACCCGAAACCGTGTTCTCCTCTCGATCAACCCCAAAAGAGACACTCACGATTACGCATACGGTTGGTGTATTTTAGAAGAGTTTGCTTCAAGTTTACTACAACCGGATATTAACAAATTCCCATCTGCCACATAACCGCGGGCACGGCTCTCGAAAGTTTATACCTGCAGGGTGTCCCAACTTAGCCCATGATAAGCTCGCGATCAACGAAGGGTATTCTTCTCCCGGAAGACCCGATCAGTCTCGAATCCCGCTACAAGACATTTCGATAGCAATAAAACAAGACCAGAAGACCTCCTGCGGCCGACACCTCGATAGTAGCCACAGATCTCGCCTCGTGCCACGACCGGATAAGCGAAGCGACAGAACCGACGAACCTAAGTTGCCAAGGGATGGTCCCAAGACAAGTGTTCTAGTTTGGACCAACGCTTAGACAAGCACCGGCCCGGGGGGGTAATAAAGATGACCCTTGAGAGCGACTCCCAAGGGAAAAAGGCTAGGTGAGGCAAATGTAGAACCAATGTTGGGCCTTGCTGAAAAGTTTTATTCAAAGCTAACTGTCAAGGGGTCCCATAAATCACCCGACCGCGTTAGGGACGCAAAATCCGGGAACATAATACCGATATGACGGAAACTAGGGAGGCAAGAGGAACAAAACACCAGGCATAAGGCCGAGCCTTCCACCCTTTACCAAGTATATAGATGCATTAATTAAATAAGATATATTGTGATATCCCAACAAGTAAACATGTTCCAACAAGGAACAACATCTCCATGTTCCAACAAGGAACAAACTTCATCTTCACCTGCAACTAACAATGCTATAAGAGGGGCTAAGCAAAGCGGTAACATAGCCAAACAACGGTTTGCTAGGAAGGGTGCAAAAGGTTAGAGGCTGACATGGCAATTAGGTAGGCTTGAGCAGCAAGTGATAGGTAGCGCAGCATAGCGACAGAACGAAATAGCTAGCATAGCAATGATAGTAGTGAGATCCAGGGTAGCGGTCATCTTGCCTGAAATCCCGCAAGGAAGAAGAACGAGTCCATGAAGAATATGAACGGATGAAGCCGAACCAAGCGTAGACGAACGAATCCTCACGATCGCAACAAAACGGAAACTAACAAGAAGAAGCACACAACATAGTAAACACACCACACATAGACAAGACATGATGCACAACAAGCATGATGCATGACAAGAATACATGAGGCTACTCATGGCAAAAGATGATGCAAACAATAACAACACATCAAAGCAAGTTTAAATGAGGCCGGAAACAACATATAACAATTCTGGTAAGTCCTCATATGCAAATTTCGAAATTGGTCCATATCTCAATAATCCTTATGTTCAAGTTGTTAAACAGCAAGTTAAGATGCACCATGATGATCTACACGAAATTCTAGTCAAGTTTCATATAAAGTTCATTAGATTCGGAGCTACGGCCTAGAAGATATGAGCAAAACAAGTTAAACATGGCATTGATGCAAAATGCATACCAACATGACACAAACACCTCAAAACAGGGATGCAACATGATAATATGAAACTACATGCAAAATCAAGCAAGTTTCATATAGAGCACACTCAAAACGGAGCAACGGTGCAACACATACACTCTATATAAGTTATGACAACAATCTGTCCAAAACAGCAACTAGGCATATTGCAAGCATCAAAACACTATGCTACAGCATCTCAACATGATAACAAAAGTCATGGGCATGATGTACAGATAAAGCATTGCAAAACATGAACACTGAGCTATCTCCATAAATCAATAGAACATGCTCAAAAACACATGGCAAGATTGCAAATAATAACAGTTTCAGACTTTAGCAGAAATAACATCAGGTTGCAATGTTTAGAGCTATCAAACAACATGTTACAGGAACTTATCATGGCAAAAAAAGGCATGGAATGAATCTACTAATTTCATAGAACAAAAGTCCCTTACTGACCATGAGCCAAAAGGGCACAGAAAATATGATGGCACCCATGTAAACATGGCAAGTTATATAACAGATTCATACATGGCAAGAACAACGATAAGTAGGCATGTTGGTGAGCTTGAATCACTCATCACAGAGCAATACATGGCATGGAAAGGCAACCAACAGTAAGAAGACATAGCATAGAAGCTATACATGGCAAGAACAACATCATAGCATATACGGATCAACAACAACAACCTTGGCAAAATTGAATAACATGTAAACAACCTGCCAGGAAACATTTTATAGCAAAAGTAGAGCTCGATTGACTCAAGCTATGGCACTCCATAATTTCAAACAAGGGCATGGATGGATAGAGCAAGACATGTAGAACAAAACATCCTTACTGAAGTATCTCAAAATAAGCATGGATCTCTCGGTAGCATCAAGTTAACATGGCATAAAAATATCAGCAAACCAGGGGCTGAAATCAGCAACATCACGAAGCCTAGTTTGCATGCTTGTGCTAGTCACCACAGAGATCACAAAAATACATGGCATACACCCCTGGAAATATGGCATGGCATATTACAAAACACATGTAGGACTCAAGTTCATAGGGTGCACACATCAATCATGGCAAAAATGACAAAAGTGCATGTTCTGATAAGAATCTGAAACTAACATCACATAGCCCTCTTCTAACAGCATTTCGGGCATCAAGATGAGCTCAAATGCAAATGATGCAATGAGATGAAATGATTTACTCGTTGAGACAAACATTTTGACATATAATACGCACAAAACGGAGCTACGGATGCAGAGATATGATGCGATGAAAATACATGAAAATATCTGCAGATTCGGGACTTAGTGGATTTGGAGGGGGGAAAGGTCAACCTCACGGCACGGATTACGATGCACATCGGGATCTCGCCGGAGATGCGGCTGCGGCAGCCGGAGATGAGGGGGGCCAGCGAGGGGGCGCCGGATCCGGCCGGTCCCGGCGGCGGAGGTCGGGACGGCGGCGCGGGTCGGGCGACGAGGGCGCGGTGTCGGTGGCGGCGGGCGGCCGGCGGGCGACGACGGCGGCGAGGCGCCCGGGCGCTGGAGGGAGACGGCGGCGGCTCGACCCGTCTCGGCCGTGGGGCCGACCGTGGGGCAGGCGGGCCATGGCGGTGGGAGCGGGCGCAGGACGCGGCGTTGACGACGTGGCGGGCGGCGGTTGGCTACGGCCGGCGGCGGAGGTGACGTGGCGCGACGCCATTCGTCGGAGTGAGGTGGCGGCAACAGCTGGACATTGTCCGGCGCGGGGACGAAATGTCCGGTGGCGCGATGAGGAGGGAGACTAGGGTTGGACTGCGCGAAAATCCGGAGGGGATCACATATTTATAGGTAGAGGGAGCTAGGAGAGTCCAAATGAGGTGCGGTTTTCGGCCACGCGATCGTGGTCGAACGACCGAGAGCATGGAGGGGAGTTAGGTGGGTTTTGGGCCACTTTGGAAGGGGTGTTGGGCTGCAACAAAGAGGGCTTTCGGTTACCCTGCTAACTGTTGAGTACCAAACGACCTCCAAATGGCACGAAACTTGACAGCGGTTCACCGGTGCTATACCAAGGCCGCTTGACAAACCTCGTCCATTCCGAGAACGCTTAACACCCGCATACGAAAAAGAGGTAAAAGGGGCGCCGGAGACATAGGAGTGCCGGATTGGAAAACGGACAACGGAGAAAATGCTCGGATGCATGAGACGAACACGTATGCAAAAGCGATGCACATGACGACATGATATGAAATGCAGATGATGACATGGCAAAGTGCAACACGCAAGCAAATGACATGGCAACGACGGTGAATAACTGGCAGACACCTGGCGCATCGAATCCGGGGCGTTGCAAGATTAACGGGCCACAAACGGGCCGACTGTATCCACAGGCTGAATTTGGCCCACAAGCAGAAAAGGCCTGTAACGGGCCGTAAGTAAGTAAACGAATGCTGGAAATGAGCCCAAGAATAAATGGGCCCTGAGAAGGCCGAAAGATAACATGGGCTGGAAACTGCCCAAATGGTATAATGGGCCGTCAATGGGTATAAAGTGATACACTGTTCATCACGGGCCGTTAACGGGCCGAGGGCTACTAAGGGCCTCAGATGGGCCAAAAGACGTCGGGCCATACATGGGTCAGAAGTTAAAATGGGCTGGAATTATATTGGACGGCCCAGATGACGCTACTGTGCCTAATTCGGATAGGCCATAAAAGGGCCCTGGGTTAGTGGGCTGTAAATGGGCTATATGCGAACAGGTCGTTAACAGGCTTGCCGTGGGCCGGCCCGCCACCTTTTGACCAAGTCAAACGGGTTGGCCTTTTCACAGGAATGGGCCTTTGTCGGGTCATGCCACGTGTCGACGTATCATAGGCGCTTTGGGTCCAATGAGTGGATGACATCTGTCCCAACGGTGAGCCGACACGTGTTTCCTCCAGCCAATGATGATTTTACACGTGGAAAATCCCATTGGTCGGGGCTGTTAACGGGTTATCGGATCCAAAACCGGACCCGATAGCTTAACGGTGTTCCGTTACGGTGGATGCCACGTGTCGGTCACCCTTGACAAAAGCACTTCTGTGACGCGCGATTTATCGTCATGGAAGTGGACACTTCCGTGATGATAATTTTGGTAATGTCATGGAACACTTCTACGACAGCACAGGTTATCTTGATTCTATCATAAATTTGTCATGGATGTACATGCATGAAAAAAAACGCGACCTACTGTGACAAACAGGTATCATCACGGAAGTGTATTTTTTTTGTGGTGATCTTATTATTGCTCTCTAGCTGATTATGTTATTGATATGAGTTAATATAATTTTTAAGAGTTATTATCGGCATGGTTAGTTATAAAATTGGCTGAAAACCCGGGTGCTGTTTAAGCTTATTTATGCAAACAAGAGAAAAAGAGTTTGTATTTTTTTTTCTTTTTCACTTTCAGTTTATCAACTGTATTTCTTGAGGACAAGAAAACGTTTAAGCTTGGGGGAGTTGATACATCTCCAACGTATCTACTTTTCTTAACACTTTTCCTCTTGTTTTGGACTCTAATTTGCATGATTTGAATGAAACTAACCCCGGACTGACATTGTTTTCAGCAAAACTACCAAGGTGTTGTTTTTGTGCAGAAATAGAAGTTCTCGAAATGGAACGAAACTCTGCGAAGAATTTTTATACCAATAAAGAGAATTTCTGGAGCCAAGATCCTCTAGAGGGGGCACCTGGTTGGGCACAACCCACCAGGGAGCCCCCCCTCCTGGCGCGCCCAGGTGGGTTGTCCTCACCCGGTGGCCCCGCAGACCCTGAAACTGACGCTATAAAATCCTATTTTCCAGAAAAAATAAGGGAGAAAGAATTATCGCGATCCACGAGACGGAGCCGCCGTCACCTCCTGTTCTTCATCAGGAGGCCAGATCTGGAGCCCGTTTGGGGCTCCAGAGAGGGGAATCTTTGTTCTTCATCATCACCAACCCTTCTCCATCACCAATTCCATGATGCTCCCCACCAGGAGTGAGTAATTCCTTCGTAGGCTCGCTAGTCAGTGAGGAGTTGGGTGAGATTCATCATGTAATCAAGTTAGTTTTGTTAGGGCTTGATCCCTAGTATCCATTACGTTCTGAGATTGATGTTGCTATGACTTTGCCATGCTTAATGCTTGTCACTTTGGGCCCGGGTGCCATGAATTCAGATCTGAATCGTTTATGTTATCACCATTATATCCATGTTCTAGATCCAATCTTGCAAGTTATAGTCACCTACTACGTGTTATGATCCGGCAACCCCGGAGTGACAATAGTCGGGACCACTCCCGGTGATGACCGTAGTTTGAGGAGTTCATGTAATCACCGTGTGTTAATGCTTTGTTCCGGTTCTCTATTAAAAGGAGGCCTTAATATCCCTTAGTTTCCGTATGGACCCCACTTCCACAGGAGGGTAGGACAAAAGATGCCATGCAAGTTATTTCCATAAGCATGTATGACTATTTACGGAATACATGCCTACATTATATTTATGAACTGGAGCTAGTGTCGTATCGCCCTAGGTTATAACTGTCTCATGATAAATATCATCCAACAAACTACCGATCCAATGCCTATGAATTTATCTTATATTGTTCTTGCTAAGTTACTGCTATCATTACTATTGCACTTGTTACAAAACTACTGCTATCACTGTTACCATAACTATTACTGCTCTCACTATTATCAAAACTATCATATTACTTTTCTACTGATCACGTTGCTGGAGATAATTAATCTCCAGGTGTGGTTGAATTGACAACTCAGCTGCTAATACCTTCAAATATTCTTTGGATCCCCTTGTGTCGAAGCTATAAATTTGGGTTGAATACTCTACCCTCGAAAACTGTTGCGATCCCCTATACTTTTGGGTTATCATTACATCATATGGATCTCCAAGAGACCATGTATTGAGAATCAAACGAGAGAGAGGAAGCCATCTAGCTACTAACTACGGACCCCAAAGGTCTACAAAGAACTACTCACGCATCATCGAAGAGGCACCAATGGAAGTGGTGAACCCCTCTGTGATGGTGTCTAGATTGGATCTGGTCGTTCTGGACTCTGCGGTGGCTGGAATTGATTTTCGTCGACTCCCCTAGGGTTTCTGGAATATTGGGATATTTATAGAGTAAAGAGGCGGTCTGGAGGCACCCGAGGTGGGCACAACCCACCAGGCTCCAGGCGTGCCCTGGTGGGTTGTGCTCCCCTCGGAGCAGCCCCCAGGTGCTTCTTTGGCCCAGTGGATGTCTTCTGGTCCATAAAAAATCCACAAAAAGTTTCGCTGCGTTTGGACTCCGTTTGGTATTGATTTCCTGCGATGTAAAAAACATGCAAAAAAACAGCAACGGGCACTTGGCACTATGTCAATAGGTTAGTACCAAAAAATGATATAAAATGACTATAAAATGATTATAAAACATCCAAGAATGATAATATAACAGCATGGAACAATAAAAAATTATAAATACGTTGGTGACGTATCAGCATCCCTAAGCTTAATTCCTTCTCGTCCTCGAGTAGGTAAATGATAAAAACAGAATTTTTTATGTGGAATGCTGCCTAACATGTCATATCATATTATTTTCTTAGTAGCATGGACATTGGACTTTTGTATTGTTCAAAGCAATAGTCTAGTTTTGACATGATAACTTAAATACTCAAGCATACCAACAAGCAACCATGTCTTTCAAAATATCAACGCTAAAATAAGTTATCCCTAGCCCATCATGCTCAATCATTGATCCATTCATGAAACACACTCGCATATTAGCTATACCCAATGCTCAAGTACGTTCATAGTGCCTCCTAGTTGGTGCTTTTATAAGAGAAGATGGAGACTCAAATAAAAATAAAAATTGCATAAAGTAAAAGAAAGGCCCTTCGTAGAGGGAAGTAGGGATTTGTAGAGGTGTGAGAGCTCAAAGCGGAAATCGAGAGATAAAAACATTTTGAGAGGCATAATTTCCCACCAATGAAAACGATTTAGAGTTCCCAACACTTTCCATGCTAGATATACAATAGGTAGTTCCCAAACAGAAATTAAAGTTTATTCCTTTTTTCACCATACTTTCACTTTACATGGCTAACCGTATCCACGGGTGCCTTCCATACCAACACTTTCCAAGGAATTTATTATTTGACAAAATAATAGTAAATTCATTTTCCATTTCAGGACTAGGCATCCCTAATACCTTTGCCTTACCCTCGTGCAATGACAAGTGAATAAACACTCATCGTGAGAATAACACATCTAGCATGGAAAATATTAGCCACACCTCACGGCCTCCCGAGCGGTACGAGCACACAAAAGAGAAATTTATTTTGAATATTAGAGATGGCACAAGTAGTGATCATACTTAGTGCAAAATGAAGGCTAGCAAAATATTGAGAAGCGACCAACCAAGAAATGAATAATCTCATAAGCGAGCATTAAGCATAATTAACACCGAATAATGCACCACAAGTAGGATATAATTTCATTGCATAACTATTGACTTTCGTTCTTGCATAGGGAATCACAAACCTTAACACCAATATTCTTACTAAAGCATAATTAATCATCAACATGACTCACATATCACATCATCATATCTCAAAACTATTACTAAGAATCAAGTTTATTTTGTCCAATGATCTTCATGAAAGTTTTTATTATATCCTTCTTGAATATCTATCACTTTGGAACTAATTTTCATGTGTTGCTTCTGATAAGCTCAAACAAATATAAGTGAAGATCATGAGCATAATATTTCTTTCTCTCAAATTAATTTAAGTGAAGCAAGGGAGAATTTCTTGAAAATTTTACTAGCTCTCAAATAAATCTAAGTGAAGCAAGAGATCATTTATTCAAAAATACTAAAGCACGCCGTGCTCAAAAAGATATAAGTGAAGCACTAGAGCAAGTCCATAGCTCATAAAAATTTAAGTGAAGCATAGAGAGCAATTATAACAAGTCATGACATAATTTTGGCTCTCTCAAATAGGTGTGTCCGACAAGGAATCAAGTCTAAAAATACAAAGCAAAACAAGCAAAGACTCATATCATACAAGATGCTCCAAGCAAAACACATAGTATGTGATGAATAAAAATATAGCTTCGAGTAAAATATGGTGGTCGTTACAAGAAAGAGGGATGCCACTCGGGGCATCCCCAAACTTAGTTGCTTGCTTCTCTTTGGATAATAGCTTGGGATGACATGGGCATCCCCAAGCCTAGGCTCTTCTTACTCCTTATTCCTTCATCCATCGTAAGATAACCCAAAACTTGAAAACTTCAATCACACAAAACTCAACAAAACCTTCGTGAAATCCGTTAGTATAAGAAAGCAAATGACTACTATAAGTACTGTAGCAATCCAATTCATATTTTATTCTTGCATTATATCTACTATATTCCAACTTTTCTATGGCAAAAACTCATCAAAGAAAACCATAGAATCATGAAAACAAGTACACAACGCAAAGAAAACAGAATCTGTCAAAAACAGAACAGTCTGTAGCAATCTGGATATTTCGAATACTTCTGTAACTCTAAAAAATCTTGAGAAATTAGGAAAACCTAAGCAATTTGTATATTAATTTTCTGCAAAAATAATTGGCATTTTATCATGCTCTGGTTAAAATGAGAATTGTTTTCGTGAGCGCAAAAGTTTCTGTTTTTCAGCAAGATCAAACAACTATCACCCAAGAAGATCCTAAAGGATTTACTTGGCACAAACACTAATTAAAACACACACAAAAACAATCATCACAGTAGTATAATTGTTCTAACACTCAAGAACAGAAAGCAAAAGACAAAAATAAATTTTATTCATTGGGTTGCCTCCCAACACGCGCTATCGTTTTATGCCCCTAGCTAGGCATAAGATTTTATTGATGCTCACACGAAAGATAAGAGTTAAAACACAAAGAGAGCATCATGAAAACATGTGACAAACACATTTAAGTCTAACATACTTCCTATGCATAGGAATTTTATAGGCGAACAAATTATCAAGGCAAGAAATATCTAGCATATGCATAGCAGAGAAATAAAACATAGACAATCTCAATATAACGAGAGGTAATCTAGTAACATGAAAATTTCTACTACCATATTTTCCTCTCTCATAATAGTTACATGTAAGATCATAATCAAATTTAATAATATATCTATCATAGAAAATTTTCTCTTCATGATCCACATGCATGCAAAGTTGACACTCTTCCAATATAGTGGGATTATCATCAAATAAAGTCATGACCTCTCCGAACCCACTTTTGTCAAAATTTTCATAAGATTGAACATTCTCCAAATATGTAGGATTCTTTTTATCTAAAGTTTACACTCTTCCAAACCCACTTTTAATATTATCGCAAGCATATTCATCATGAGGTTTAAATAAATTTTCAAGATCATAAGAATCATTATCACCCCAATCATGATCATTGCAACAAGTAGTGGACATAACAAAACAAGCATCCCCAAGCTTGGGGTTTTGCATATCACCAAAACAATTGACATTAATAGAATTTATAATAACATCATTAAATTCATGCTTTTCATCTAAGGAGCTATCATGAATCACTTTATAAATTCCTTCTTTTAACACTTCATCACAATTTTCAGATTCGTGAATCTCAAGCAAAACTTCATAAAGATAATCTAGTGAACTCAATTCACTAGCAATGGGTTCATCATAATTGGATCTCTTGAAAAGATTAGCAAGTGGATGATGATCCATATCAATTGATTTTTAGCAAGCGAAGATGCAAGAAAATAGAAGACACATGGCAACACAAGCAAACATGAGATCTGACGAGAAGACGGTGAACGAAAAAGAGGGCGAATAAAATGGCAAATTTTTGTGAAGTGGGGGAGAGGAAAACGAGAGGCAAATGGCAAATAATGTAAATTGCAAGGAGATGAGATTTGTGATTAGGAACTTGGTAGGTGTTGAAGATCCTCCCCGGCAACGGCGCCAGAAATTCCTTTTGATGCGGCTTGAAGCTACGTCGACATTTCCCCAAAGAGGAAGGGAAGATGCAGCACAACGGCGATAGGTATTTCCCTCAGTTATGAGAACAAGGTTATCAAACCAGTAAGAGAACCAACCAACACTACGTAAGCAGCACCTACACACAAATAACAAATACTCGCAACCCGACATGTAAAAGGGGTTTTCAATCCCTTTCGGGTAGCGGTGCCGGAAATTGGCAAATGGACGTCATAAAAATATGATAGATTGGATCGCGGGAACGCGAGATAAAATAAATAAGAATAAATTTCAACAAGTTTTTTTTAATTTTGGGGTTTAATAGATCTAAAAATAAAAGCAAAAGAAAATAGATCGCAAAGGCAAATAATATGAGAAAGAGACTCGGGGGCTGTAGGTTTCACTAGTGGCTTCTCTCGAGAAAAATAGCAAATGGTGGGTAAACACATTACTGTTGGGAATTGATAGAACTTCAAATAATCATGATGATATCCAGGCAATGATCATTATATAGGAATCACGTCCAAGATTAGTAGACCGAATCCTGCCTGCATCTACTACTATTACTCCACACATCGACCGCTACCCAGCAAGCATCTAGTGTATTAAGTTCACGGAGAAATGGAGTAATGCAATAAGAACGATGACATGATGTAGACAAGATCTATTTATGTAGAAATAGACCCCAATCATTTTATCCTTAGTAGCAACGATACATACGTGTCGGTTCCCCTTCTGTCACTGGGATCAAGTACCGCAAGATCGAACCCACTACAAAGCACCTCTTCCCATTGCAAGATAAATAGATCAAGTTGGCCAAACAAAACCCAAATATCGGAGAAGAAATAAGAGGCTATAAGCAATCATGCATATAAGAGACCAAAGAAACTCAAATAACTTTGATGGATAAAAAGATAGATCTGATAATAAACTCAAAGTCCATCTGATCCCAACAAACACACCGCAAAAAGAGTTACATAATATGGATCTCCAAGAGACCATTATATTGAGAATCAAATGAGAGAGAGGAAGCCATCTAGCTACTAACTACGGACCCGAAGGTCTACAAAGAACTACTCATGCATCATCGGAGAGGCACCAATGGAAATGGTGAACCCCCTCCATGATGGTGTCTAGATTGGATATGGTGGTTCTGGACTCTAC
Organism: Aegilops longissima; assembly: GCA_021605205.1. Classification (NCBI taxonomy): domain Eukaryota; kingdom Viridiplantae; phylum Streptophyta; class Magnoliopsida; order Poales; family Poaceae; genus Aegilops; species Aegilops longissima. Next base: position 302,873,275 of record CM038682.1, read on the forward strand.
GGCGGCTGGAATTGATTTTTGTCGACTCCCCTAGGGTTTCTGGAATATTGGGGTATTTATAAAGTAAAAAGGCGGTCTGGGGGGGCACCCGAGGTGGGCACAACACACCAAGGCACGCCTGGGCCTCCAGGCGCACCCTGGTGCGTTGTGCTCCCCTCGGAGCAGTCCCCAGGTGCTTCTTCGGCCCACCGGATGTCTTCTGGTCCAAAAAAATCCAAAAAAGTTTCACTGCATTTTGACTCCGTTTGGTATTGATTTCCTGCGATGTAAAAAACATGTAAAAAGTGCAACTGGCACTTGGCACTATGTCAATATGTTACTACCAAAAAATGATATAAAATGACTATAAAGTAATTATAAAAGATCCAAGAATGATAATATAACAGCATGGAACAATCAAAAATTATCGATATGTTGGAGATGTATCAGCGAGCTTTGCCATGTGGAATCAGCCGATCCACTTCTTTGTGTGGGTCTCTGGTCGGTGATCTCCGCAGCTATGGTTCCCGCGACGGAGGAAGGTTTGGGAAGTCCGAGATGCGGGCGGGAGCGCGGCAAGGGGGGAGGGGGAAGCGGCTAGAGGATGTGGTGCAGATCCCAGCTGCGGATCAGCGGCATGGAGCGTCAGCCATGCGGTCCGGCCATTGGGAGGAAGGGGTGGTCAGGGAACGACAGGGGCGCGCGCCGGCGGCGGGGAGGGGGAGGAGGAGAGACAGAGTAGACGAATATAATTTTACTTGGCCGCCGAGCAGTGGAGGATAAATAGGAAGGTGGGGAGGCTGAGAATAATTTATCCTTCACTAACGCCGGTTGAGGATGGGCTAGGTGCCCGTTAGAGGACGGTTAGAGTTGCCCTTATGCTCTATTATTTCTAGTTCAATTATTTGCTTGGATCTTATTCTTTGAGCATACTTATCATCACTACCATATCTAATAGTACACCAATTGCAATATATATCTTTTTATTCATGCCTAGTTGAAATATTCTCACGATCCTCTCGATGTGCCACCGTCCATAATTAACCACACATGTGCAGCCCTCTCCACACTATATATACACATAAAAACAACAACTACTTGAAGGAAATATGCCCTAGAGGCAATAATAAAGTTGTTATTTATATTTCCTTATATCATGATAAATGTTTATCATTCATGCTAGAATTGTTAACCGGGAACTTAGTACATGTGTGAATGCATAGACAAACAGAGTGTCCCTAGTATACCTCTACTTGACTAGCTCGTTAATCAAAGATGGTTAAGTTTCCTAGCCATAGACATGTGTTGTCATTTGATAAACGGGATCACATCATTAGAGAATGATGTGATGGACAAGACCCATCCATTAGCTTAGCACTATGATTGTTTAATTTTTATTGCTATTGCTTTCTTCATGACTTATACATGTTCCTATGACTATGAGATTATGCAACTCCCGAATACCGGAGGAACACTTAGTGTGCTATCAAACGTCACAAAGTAACTGGGTGATTATAAAGATGCTCTACAGGTGTCTCTGATGGTGTTTGTTGAGTTGGCATAGATCGAGATTAGGATTTGTCACAACGATTGTCAGAGAGGTATCTCTGGGCCCTCTCGGTAATGCACATCACTATAAGCCTTGCAAGGAATGTGACTAATGAGTTAGTTGCGGGAAGATGCACTACAGAACGAGTAAATAGACTTGCCGGTAATGATATTGAACTTGGTATGATGATCCCAACGATCGAATCTCGGGCAAGTAACATACCGATGACAAAGGGAACAACGTATGTTGTTGTAGCGACCCGACCTCAGACGGTCAAGCCTCTGTGTATCCGTGCCATCGCTGGATCAGTATGCTGGCACACACAGTACATCAATGTATATATCAAAGTGCAATCACATGTATAAATAACGTAAAACTGATATATACCTCATAAGTCTCAGCGGAAACAAGTAATCGGGTGTGGAGTCCCATCAACGCCATCGGCGGGTTGAGTGTAGACCGTAACCCTATACCGTATTCTTACTCGTCGGAAGAAAGTATCTGCAACATGATACGTTGCAGCCGTGTAGGTCAGTACATTGAATGTACCGGCAAGATCACAATAAAAGAACAGATGATAAAACTATACTATATGCAATATGGCTTTGTGGCTCGTGGTCCGGGCTTTTGCGTAAAAGCTGGTTTTATTTTCCCTACATCAAAGGAATAAATGAAGTCTGTACTATGGAGTTTTCTATCATGACATGGTTCCGCCAACCGATGTCTCATAGCCCAAAATCATCATAAGTTGCCCACAATTAAGTTATCAATCCGTGTTGAGAGTTCCGAGATAGATCCAAGTCCAGATGCTCAAATTGTCCGTGAATCGGGACACGGCTAATCGATTAGGTTTAAACCCTCTGCAGAGGTTTGTACACTTTACCCGCAAGATTCGATCCTCTTTTACGTTCTCGCACTTCGTGGTGTTTGAGAACAAGACGACCAAACATGGTCTTCCAAGAGTTCCTCGACCACCGTCCGTGCTCATCCAATCCTACCGTAGTTCTACATCTGCTAGCACCGCCCCAGCCAGAGTCACAACTAAGGTCAACCAAGCCAGAGCCCATAGTGACTTGCGGTTGCACAGTAAGCTTCCGGCATGAAGTATTCTTCCGTCTCTTTGAGTCTGGGTGAAGCTTTCGCAAGATGTCATGGCGCTTCTCCATGCATCCCGCCAACCACCGGTTTCTCCAGGTGCCCACAACCATCCTTCACCCAAGAGTGTGTATTGAATTCTTGTCTCGAGTCTTGAAGTCTTGAGGCCTTGAAGATGCAGTCCTTGCAGATTCCATCATGGAGTTGTCGCCATTGACGAGATCCTCCATTCTCACACCACTCCGAGCACTCATACCAACCCCGCTCTACTATAGCGTAGCATTAAAATAAATAACGCCCGGGCTTGGTAACAGGTGATGGGTTCCTAACTCATGCATACTACTCAACTACAAGGATTCAATATCACTCTTGGAGGGTTGTTGCAAAGATGCCACTAAATGCAATAAAACATAGGTATGAAAGCATGGTCAAAGTGAACTTGCTCGGTAATACTTGATGAAGATAACAACGCTGTCGGAAAATGACTTGGTAGAACTAATCCTCACCCGCTGAAAATCTATATAGTCAAACATAGCATTCACATAAGCAATCATCCTAGCAAACAATTTTAGCACTCAAATAACAATCAAAACAGCAAGGAAAATCAATAATAAAACTCAAACAAAATCAAAAGAAACTTCAAATAAAACTACAAAGAAAAACTACTAACGAAGATCTATGACTTTGCTACAAACATCTAATATAGTTTTGCCGTAAGTAAAAACTTAACAACAATTAAAATACTAAACTAATAAATTAACAGAAAATAAAATGTAAAATAACTAACTTAACAGAAAGTATTTTTTCCATAAAATTTTATTTGCAAAAAGAAACAAATTAAAAGCTTTTATAAAACTCTAACTATGACCTATAGAAGGTTTCATACAAAACTAAGGAAAATAATTTTTTAAAATAAAATAAATTTTCTCCTGTTGTCTAACAGAACACAACTAATTTTGTCAAAAGTGACAAAAAGAAATAATTTAAAACTAATAAAACAATAAAGAAAAAGCTAAAATAGAACTAATAATAAAACAGTACTGTTTTGCTAAAAACCTAATTTAAATTAACCTAGAAATAAAATACTAAATACTACTGGATAAACAAAGGTCCTAGAGACCAGGAGCAAAAAGAATTAATTAAAACTTATTTTTAAACTCAAGTTATGGCCAAAATACTAATCTGAACAAAATTTATCAAATTCAAATTTAAACTACTGAAATTTGAAATCCAGAGACACTAACAGAAACTTCAGCAAATTTGTGACACATAGAAATTGGAATCACTCAAAATACTAAAAACTCTAAAAGATATGAATTTTCTAAGATTGCTATTTTTGAAAAAAATGAATTACGGGATTTCGTGGATCTCACCGGAGTAGTCGCTTGAGTTGGGGAAGAAGATCGGATCCGATGTTGCGGTTGATCCTAGAGGAAAGGAGATCACGGACGGTGGAGAGGAGATCATATAAACCTCAGGAGAGGTCGAGGCGGGCGGCGGCACTTGGCGGCGGCGGTGGTCTTTCTGCTGCTGCCATGGAGAGAGGAGAGGAGAGGAGAGTGTTGGTTTGATGTGTTGGAGGGGGGTGCTTGGGTATTTATAGTGGGGAGGGGAGGGTTTTGCTTGGGGTAGGGGACAAGAAATAGACTATGATTAGGAAACAAAAGGGAAAAGATCTAGAAACAAATCGGAATAAACGGAAGTAGGACAAAAGTCCTACTAGGATTTGTAAAAGAATAGGAAACCTTGGCTCCCTGGCTCCCTAGGTTTGTGCGGTGGATGGCCTTGGCCGACCGGCCGCTGGCTTGGCCTTGGGCCTTGGCCCTTGGCCCGGCGGGGCGTAGCAAATTTTTTTTTTTTTTGACAGAGACAACAAAACAGAAATAAATAAAAATTTTATATAGGCATATAATATATCAAAATTTTCAGAAAAAGATTTTCTACAACATGAACACTATTTTAGCTTCAAATAAAATACACACAAATTTTAATAATTCACACAGTGCTACCGGTCCAATAAAATCCAATAAAATCATTTTTAAAATACCAAAATGACTTCAAATTAATTTCTCTCAATTTTCTCGATGTAGGGAATCATGTTACCCTATTTTCTATATATTTTGTTTTTGGAGAAAATAATTTGAATAAAACTCAAATAACTCCAATTGGAAATAAATTCAAAAGAACTTTGAATTTAATTCTTTTAAAACTCCCAACTCATATTTCATTTAATTTGAAGAAGTCATTTTATCTTCTCTCGTGAAAATCATTGAGTTGCATAAAGTTTCAGAATTGGAAATATTTTCCAAATGAATTTCAAATATTTTCAACACCCTTGTCATTTAAAGAAATGGAAGAAGTCATGTCATCTTCTCTCCGTGGTTTTGTGATGAAAAGAATTTGAATTCATGGAGATCATAAATGCAAGGTGGAAGTTTGGGAAAGTCATTTCATTCTCTCTCATTCAACTTTCAGAAAGTTTCAAATTTCACTCAATTTCACACAATAAATCACACAACAAACAATCAATCAATCAAAACTATTTATTTATTATAACATTCCAAAATTTAGAATTTTGGGATGTTACAAACCTACCACACTTAAAATGAATCTCGTCCTCGAGATCGAAGAGGCAGCAAGAAAAGGTTAGGGTTTGGGGTCTTCCAAGCAAATCCGTCGATCGAATGGTCTAGTGTGCTACCACACTTAAAAGCAGGGTTATGGTTCCAACGGAACTCGGTACTCCATCCCTAGGGTGAACACTATCGGCCTTCTCACAACTTCAAGTAACTCCTACACCGGGCTCTTCCGTAGGGTCAAAACCTTTTCCTCAAATACGTGTCCTTTCATCCTGGTGAGGTTCTTCCGAGACTGTGTCTCCTTAGTGGCAGTGTCTGCCGCCAATAAACAACTATCGAGATCTCATGGTGGTCAACCATTACAGGTTTCTCCTGCAGGAATAATGGGTTGGGTTGGGTCTCACCGTATGACCTACGTTTGGCAACGGTTGCCGGTACATGGATCAATCGTCCTACCATTCTAAGGTTTTTGGCTTGTCGTAGCGACGCTCTTCTAAAGTTTTCAAGTCTCTCTGATTTTCCATCAACATATGATAGTTCATGATAGAAGTCTCCGATATGGCGCCAATCCATCTCGTACTTGAATCATTACCACATACGTAAACAGTGAATCACGTATTCTAACACTTGGGCATACTCACAAGCATTGCAGAATTTCTCTTGTTCTTGAACTGGGTTCGAGTAAATCCTTTGGTTCAGCAAGCCAAACAAAACATCTATCGTTACTTCACCACTCTCAGGTTTTTGCGTATCCTCCTACAAAATGTATGCTGATTGGATCACTGATTCTTCCAAATTTATTCCTTTATCAAGGTTACATCTGTTCCTTTTCAAAATCCTGGGCCTGTGGGTTATGGCCCACTTCAACACTAGTGCAGCTTTAAATCATCCTTGGAGTAACTCTCTTGTTCCATATTACACCTCCTTTAAATCCAGTAGTACTCTGTTTCTTCATACCATCATATCAAAAGCAAAACTCCAACTTTTTTTTTCTTTTCCTTCGAACTACAGTCCGTGGAATATATATTTTCTTATCCATTAGTCTAGTCTTCTTCACAGGGTACTACCACCCTAAAAATGAAATTCACAAATCCATCCATAGACCATATTTCTCATATCCTCGAAAATGGTCAAAATCCGTGTTCATAGAGTAACAACTCATACAATTAAACATATGAAAACATGTCACCTTAACTTTATTGATTTCATGAATTCATTACAATATCCGAGACTTTCATTACATAAATTCAACCCCATATCCTTATGGAAACAATTGCTTCCTACTACACTTATTACCAATATCAAAATTCCAACTACTCACTCCAGCTTTCATCTTGTCGGAACATTTAGTAGCATAATGTCCTGCTTCCTTGCAGCGAAAACAAATGACTTTCGATAAGTCTTTGGGCTTCTTGGAGATGGTGCCTGCTCCTTGAGTTCCTTGCTTCCTTTCAAGACAATGATTGGCATAATGCCCGACGTCCTTACATTCAAAACAGTAATACGACTCTTGTCCCTCTTTGCAGAAATTGGGTTGTTCTGAGGGTGTGTTTGTTTTCTCTTCCGGGTTTCTTCGTTCGATCAAACCTTCTATTCCCCGTGGATCAAACTCTATTGCTTCCGCCGAAGTATCCTGACACTCTTTTCTTTCCTTGGTGCAATCTTGTGAAAAATGTCCTTCTTCTCCACATGAATAGCGTGCATTGGAGTAAAATCTGTTGAGGCCTTCTCCATCGTGGTCTTCAACACATTCCTTCATCACAGTGTTCTTTCATAACTTCTCGGAGGGCTTCTTTCATTCCTTCTTCCTGCTCCTGAATAGTTTGTTGCACCATGGGGTAAATGTGACACTGAGTCGGGTAGTGGGTGGTTCCTTCACACAAGAAACAAGTCACCTGACTAGTTGGGCATTCCTCAGCTGGGTGTTTCTCCTCACAATGAGGGCATCCATCCTTGTGTTCCTCCTGGGTGTGTCCTATTTCTCCACAAATCTTGCAGGCACAAGGTTTATTTCTTGGTGTATCATGGTGCTTCCGGATAAGACGAGATCTTGTCAGAGTCTTCTTGAATTCTTCCCAAGTCTTGCTCCATTAAATCCTTGTATGGCTTGATGCATTTTCCACCAGATTGCAGCACTTTCTGTAAAGCACTGAAGAGCGTATTGAACCTCATACTTCCTTGGAATCAAATTGCTCCCGAAGTGAGTCTCCATGTTCTGAATCCATAGCTCTGCCTCCGGCTGGGTTTTCATTCATCATCTATGGGGTCCAAAAATTTTGGGATGAGATATGAGAGAGGTGGGGAGGGATATACACACAATACAAACAATAGTTTTTGAAGAAACGGGTTTTACTTTGTGGCTGTCGGAAAACATCAAACAAATGACAGCTCACAAATCGCCGCATCTAACGTAAGTGTGTAACAGGGGTTTTGGTCTTCTAAAGGTCAAATAATTCTTCAGATTCTTCAAATTCTTCTAGTCTTCGGAGTCTTCAATTGTTGCAACTTCAACTCTTCTAATGCATGGTGAAATCCTCTTTACTCTGAAATGGCCATCATTGTCCGATATCTTTAATTCTTGGAGTGACTTCATTGATCTTCCGTGTGGTCAAAAGGGAAAGGTGTATATTCTAACTATTTGAGGTGAGAGTGTCTATTTAATAAAATCAGAAGAGATGAGAAGTAAGAGTCTTTTTGAAAATAAAGTTTTAGAGATTTCCTGTCCTAGGGGCTTTCCGATTTCTAGGGTCACGTCCTACACCAACATGTGCTCGATACCATATTCAGAGCGACCCGACCTCAGACGGTCAAGCCTCGTGTATCCGTGCCATCCTCGGATCAAGATCTTTGGCACACAGTACATCAATGTATATATTAAAGTGCAATCACATGTATAAATAACGTAAAACTGATATATACCTCATAAGTCTCAGCGAAACAAGTAATCGGGTGTGGAGTCCCATCAACGCCATCGGCAAAGTTGAGTGTAGACCGTAACCCTATACCGTATTCTTACTCGTCGGAAGAAAGTATCGCAACATGATACGTTGCAGCCGTGTAGGTCAAGACATTGAATGTACCGCAAGATCACAATAAAAGAACAGATGATAAAACTATACTATATGCAATATGGCTTTGTGGCTCAGGTCCGGGTTTTTGCATAAAAGCTGGTTTTATTTTCCCTACATCAAAGGAATAAATGAAGTCTGTACTATGGAGTTTTCTATCATGACATGGTTCCGCCAACCGATGTCTCATAGCCCAAAATCATCATAAGTTGCCCACAATTAAGTTATCAATCCGTGTTGAGAGTTCCAGATAGATCCAAGTCCAGATGCTCAAATTGTCCGTAAACGGGACACGGCTAATCGATTAGGTTTAAACCCTCTGCAGAGGTTTGTACACTTTACCCGCAAGATTCGATCCTCTTTTACGCTCTCGCACTTCGTGGTGTTTGAGAACAAGACGATCAAACATGGTCTTCCAAGAGTTCCTCCGACCACCGTCCGGTGCTCATCCAATCCTACCGTAGTTCTACATCTGCTAGCACCGCCCCAGCCAGAGTCACAACTAAGGTCAACCAAGCCAGAGCCCATAGTGACTTGCGGTTGCATGTAAGCTTCCGGGCATGAAGTATTCTTCCGTCTCTTTGAGTCTGGGTGAAGCTTTCCGCAAGATGTCATGGCGCTTCTCCATGCATCCCGCCAACCACCGGTTTCTCCAGGTGCCCGTCAACCATCCTTCACCCAAAGAGTGTGTATTGAATTCTTGTCTCGAGTCTTGAAGTCTTGAGGCCTTGAAGATGCAGTCCTTGCAGATTCCATCATGGAGTTGTCGCCATTGACGAGATCCTCCATTCTCACACCACTCCGAGCACTCATACCAACCCCGCCTACTATAGCGTAGCATTAAAATAAATAACGCCCCGGCTTGGTAACAGGGTGATGGGTTCCTAACTCATGCATACTACTCAACTACAAGGATTCAATATCACTATCGGAGGGTTGTTGCAAAGATGCCACTAAATGCAATAAAACATAGGTATGAAAGCATGGTCAAAGTGAACTTGCTCGGTAATACTTGATGAAGATAACAACGCATCGTAAAAATGACTTGGTAGAACTAATCGTCACTCCGTTGAAAATCTATATAGTCAAACATAGCATTCACATAAGTAAACATCCTAGCAAACAATTTTAGCACTCAAATAACAATCAAAACAGCATGGAAAATCGATAATAAAACTCAAACAAAATCAAAAGAAACTTCAAATAAAACTACAAAGAAAAACTACTAACGAAGATCTATGACTTTGCTACAAACATCTAATATAGTTTTGCCGTAAGTAAAAACTTAACAACAATTAAAATACTAAACTAATAAATTAACAGAAAATAAAATGTAAAATAACTAATTTAACAGAAAGTATTTTTTCCATAAAATTTTATTTGCAAAAGAAACAAATAAAAAGCTTTTATAAAACTTTAACTATAACCTATAGAAGGTTTCATACAAAACTAAGGAAAATAATTTTTTAAAATAAAATAAATTTTCTCCTGTTGTCTAACAGAACACAACTAATTTTGTCAAAAGTGACAAAAAGAAATAATTTAAAACTAATAAAAACAATAAAGAAAAAGCTAAAACAGAACTAATAATAAAACAGTACTGTTTTGCTAAAACCTAATTTAAATTAACCTAGAAATAAAATACTAAATACTACTGGATAAACAAAGGTCCTAGAGACCAGGAGCAAAAAGAATTAATTAAAAACCTATTTTGAAACTCAAGTTATGGCCAAAATACTAATCTGAACAAAATTTATCAAATTCAAATTTAAACTACTCAAATTTGAAATCCAGAGAACCTAACACAAACTTCAGCAAATTTGTGACACATAGCAATTGGAATCACTCTAAAATACTAAAAACTCTAAAAGATATGAATTTTCTAAGATTGCTATTTTTTGAAAAAAAATGAATTACGGGATTTCGTGGATCTCACGGAGTAGTCGTCGGAGTTGGGAAGAAGATCGGATCCGATGTTGCGTTGATCCTAGAGGAAAGGAGATCACGGGACGGTGGAGAGGAGATCATATAAACCTCAGGAGAGGTCGAGGCGGCGGCAAGCACTTGGCGGCGGCGGTGGTGCTTCTGCTTCTTCTGCTGCTGCTGAGGAGCGGAGAGGAGAGGAGAGGAGAGGTGTTGGTTTGATGTGTTGGAGGGGGTGCTTGGGTATTTATAGTGGGGAGGGAGGTTTTGCTTGGGGTAGGGGACAAGAAATAGACTAGGATTAGGAAACAAAAGGAAAAGATCTAGAAACAAATCGGAATAAACGGAAGTAGGACAAAAGTCCTACTAGGATTTGTAAAAGAATAGGAAACCTTGGCTCCCTGGCTCCCTAGGTGCGTGCGGTGGATGGCCTTGGCCGGCCGGCCGCTGGCTTGGCCTTGGGCCTTGGCCCTTGAATGCCCATGGGCGCAGCAAAATTTTTTTTTTGACAGAGACAACAAAACCAAATAAATAAAATTTTATATAGGCATATAATATATCAAAATTTTCAGAAAAAGATTTTCTACAACATGAACACTATTTTAGCTTCAAATAAAATACACACAAATTTTAATAATTCACACAGTGCTACCGGTCCAATAAAATCCAATAAAAATCATTTTAAAATACCAAAATGACTTCAAATTAATTTCTCTCAATTTTCGATGTAGGGAATCATGTTACCCTATTTTCTATATATTTTGTTTTTGGAGAAAATAATTTGAATAAAACTCAAATAACTCCAAATTGGAAATAAATTCAAAAGAACTTTGAATTTAATTCTTTTAAAACTCCCAACTCATATTTCATTTAATTTGAAGAAGTCATTTTATCTTCTCTCGTGAAAATCATTGAGTTGCATAAAGTTTCAGAATTGGAAATATTTTCCAAATGAAATTCAAATATTTTCAACACCCCTTGTCATTTAAATAAATGGAAGAAGTCATGTCATCTTCTCTCCGGGTTTTGTGATGAAAAGAATTTGAATTCATGGAGATCATAAATGCAAGGTGGAAGTTTGGGAAAGTCATTTCATTCCCTCTCATTCAACTTTCAGAAAGTTTCAATTTTCACTCAATTTCACACAATAAATCACACAACAAACAATCAATCAATCAAAACTATTTATTTATTATAACATTCCAAAATTTAGAATTTTGGGATGTTACAGTTGTTGTGCGGTTTGACCAATAAAGATCTTCGTAGAATATGTAGGAACCAATATGAGCATCCAGGTTCCGCTGTTGGTTATTGACCGGAGAAGTATCTCGGTCGTGTCTACATAGTTCTCGAACCCGTAGGGTCCGCACGCTTAACGTTCGATGACGATTGGTATTGTGAGTTTATGTGATTTGATGTACCGAACGTTGTTCGGAGTCCCGGATGTGATCACAGACATGACGAGGTGTATCGAAATGGTCGAGACATAAAGATTGATATATTGGAAGGTTATGTTTGGACACCGAAAAGGTTTCGGATAGGTTCGGGCATTTTCCGGAGTACCGGGGGGTTACCAGAACCCCCCGGGGGATTAATGGGCCTTCATGGGCCATAGTGGAAGAGAGGAGGAGGCGGCCAAGTGGAGGTGCGCGCCCCCCAAGCCCATTCCGAATTGGGGGGGGGGGGGGGCCCCTTCCCTTATCTCCCTCTTCCTCTTCCCTTCCCCTCCTAGTTGGACTAGGAAAGGGGGGAACCTACTCCTAGTAGGAGTAGGATTCCCCCCCCCCTTGGGGCGCGCCCCATGAGGCCGGTCGGCCCCCTCCTCCCCTCCTTTATATACGGGGGAGGGGGCACCCCATACACACACAAGTTGATTTCTTAGCCGTGTGCGGTGCCCCCCTCCAAAGATTTCCACCTCGGTCATATTGTCGTAGTGCTTAGGCGACGCCCTGCGTCGGTAACTTCATCATCACCGTCACCATGCTGTCGTGCTGACGAAACTCTCCCTTGGCCATAGCTGGATCTAGAGTTTGAGGGACATCACCGAGCTGAACGTGTGCAGATCGCGGAGGTGCCGTGCGTTAGGTACTTGATCGGTTGAATCGCGAAGACGTTCGACTACATCAACCGCGTTACTTAACACTTCCGCTTTTAGTCTACGAGGGTACGTGGACACACTCTCCCCAGTCGTTGCTATGCTTCTCCTAGATAGATCTTGCGTGATCGTAGGATTTTTTTTTTAAATACTACGTTCCCCAACAGTGGCATCCGAGCCAGGTCTATGCGTAGATGTTATATGCACGAGTAGAACACAAAGAGTTGTGGGCGATAATAGTCATAATGCTTACCAGCATGTCATACTTTGATTCAGCGGTATTGTTGGATGAAGCGTCCCAGACCGACATTACATGACCGCGTTCATGAGACTGGTTCCACCGCTGTGCTTCGCACACAGGTGGCTAGTGGGTGTCTGTTTCTCCAACTTTGGTTGAATCGAGTGTGACTATGCCCGGTCCTTGTTGAAGGTTAAAACAGCAAACTTGACGAAAAATCATTGTGGTTTTGATGCGTAGGTAAGAACGGTTCTTGCTAGAAGCCCTTAGCAGCCACGTAAAACTTGCAACAACAAAGTAGAGGACGTCTAACTTGTTTTTGCAGGGCTTGCTGTGATGTGATATGGTCAAGACGTGATGATATAATTTGTTGTATGAGACGATCTTGTTTTGTAACAGTTATCGCCAACTGGCAGGAGCCATATGGTAGTCGCTTTATTGTATGAAATGCAATCGCCATGTAATTGCTTTACTTTATCGCTAAGCGGTAGCGATAGTCGTAGAAGCAATAGTTGGCGAGACGACAACGATGCTTCGATGGAGATCAAGGTGTCAAGCCGATGACGATGGTGATCATGACGGTGCTTTGGAGATGGACATCAAAGGCACAAGATGATGTTGGCCATATCATATCACTTATTTGATTGCATGTGATGTTTATCCTTTATGCATCTTATTTTTCTTAGTACGGCGGTAGCATTATAAGATGATCTCTCACTAAATTTCAAGGTACAAGTGTTCTCCCTGAGTATGCACCATTGCTACAGCTCGTCGTGCCTAGACACCATGTGATGATCGGGTGTGATAAGCTCTACGTTCACATACAATGGGTGCAAGCCAGTTTTGCACACGCAGAATACTCGGGTTAAACTTGACGAGCCTAGCATATGCAGATATGGCCTCGGAACACTGAGACCGAAAGGTCGAGCGTGAATCATATAGTAGATATGATCAACATAGTGATGTTCACAATTGAAAACTACTCCATCTCACGTGATGATCGGACATGGTTTAGTTGATATGCATCACGTGATCACTTAGATGATTAGAGGGATGTCTGTCTTAGTGGGAGTTCTTAAGTAATATGATTAATTGAATTTTAATTTATCATGAACTTAGTACCTGATAGTATTTTGCATGTCTATGTTGTTGTATATTAATGGCCCGTGCTACTGTTCCGTTGAATTTTAATGCATTACTAGAGAAAGCTAAGTTGAAAGATGATGGTAGCAACTACACGGACTGGGTCCGTAACTTGAGGATTATCCTCAAAGTTGCATAGAAGAATTACGTCCAGGAAGCACCGCTAGGTGCCAAAACCGCTGCAGGAGCAACTCCGGTGTTATGAGCACCTGGCAGAGCAAAGCTGATGACTACTCGATAGTTCAGTGTTGCATGCATTACGGCTTAGAACCGGGACTTCAACGACATTTTGAACGTCATGGAGCATATGAGATGTTCCAGGAGTTGAAGTTAATATTTCAAGTAAATGCCCGGATTGAGAGATATGAAGTCTCTAATAAGTTCTATAGCTGCAAAATGGAGGAGAATAGTTCTGTCAGTGAGCATATACTCAGAATGTCTGGGTACCACAATCACTTGACTCAGTTGGGAGTTAATCTTCCGGTTGATAGTGTCGTTCACAGAGTTCTTCAATCACTGCCACCAAGCTACAAAAGCTTCGTGATGAACTATAATATGCAAGGGATGGATAAGACAATTCCCGAGCTCTTCGCAATGCTAAAGGCTGCGGAGGTAGAAATCAAGAAGGAGCATCAAGTGTTGATGGTCAATAAGACCACTAGTTTCAAGAATAAGGGCAAAGGGAAGAAGGGGAACTTCAAGAAGAACGGTAAGAAAGTTGTTGCTCAAGTGAAGAAGCCCAAGTCTGGACCTAAGCCTGAGACTGAGTGCTTCTACTGCAAAGGGACTGGTCACTGGAAGCGGAACTGCCCCAAGTATTTGGCGGAAAAGAAGGATGGCAAAGTGAAAGGTATATTTGATATACATGTTATTGATGTGTACCTTACTAATGCTCGCAGTAGCGCCTGGGTATTTGATACTGGTTTTGTTGCTAATATTTGCAAGTCGAAACAGGGGCTACGGATTAAGCGAAGATTGGCTAAGGACGAGGTGACGATGCACGTGGGAAATGGTTCCAAAGTCGATGTGATGGCCATCGGCACACTACCTCTACATCTACCTTCAGGATTAGTTTTAGACCTAAATAATTGTTATTTGGTGCCAGCGTTAAGCATGAACATTATATCTGGATCTTGTTTGATGCGAGATGATTATTCATTTAAATCAGAGAATAATGGTTGTTCTATTTATATGAGTAATATCTTTTATTGTCATGCACCCTTGATGAGTGGTCTATTTTTACTAAATCCTGATAGTAGTGATACACATGTTCATAGTATTGAAGCCAAAAGATATAAGTTTAATAATGATAGTGCAACTTATTTGTGGCGCTGCCGTTTAGGTCATATTGGTGTAAAGCGCATGAATAAACTCTATGTTGATGGGCTTTTTGAATCACTTGATTATGAATCACTTGATGCTTGCGAACCATGCCTCATGGGCAAGATGACTAAGACTCCGTTCTCCGAAACAATGGAGCGAGCAACAGACTTGTTGTAAATAATACATACTGATGTATGCGGTCCGATGAGTGTTGATGCTCATGGCGGATATCGTTATTTTCTGACCTTGACAGATGATTTAAGCAGATATGGGTATATCTACTTGATGAAACATAAGTCTGAAACATTTGAAAAGTTCAAAGAATTTCAGAGTGAAGTGGAAAATCATCGTAACAAGAAAATAAAGTTTCTACGATCTGATCATGGAGGAGAATATTTGAGTTACGAGTTCGGTCTTCATTTGAAACAATGCGGAATAGTTTTGCAACTCACGCCACCCGAAACACCACAACATAATGGTGTGCCCGAACGTTATAATCGTACTTTATTAGATATGGTGCGATCTATGATGTCTCTTACTGATTTGCCGCTATCATTTTGGGGTTATGCTTTAGAGACGGCTGCATTCACGTTAAATAGGGCACCATCTAAATCCGTTGAGACGACACCATATGAACTGTGGTTTGGCAAGAAACCCAAGTTGTCGTTTCTTAAAGTTTGGGATTGTGATGCTTATGTGAAAAAGCTTCAATCTAATAAGCTCGAACCCAAATCGGAGAAATGTGTCTTCATAGGATACCCAAAGGAGACTGTTGGGTACACCTTCTATCACAGATCCGAAGGCAAGATATTTGTTGCTAAGAATGGATCCTTTCTAGAGAAGGAGTTTCTCTCAAAAGAAGTGAGTGGGAGGAAAGTAGAACTTGATGAGGTAACTATACCTGCTCCCTTATTGGAAAGTAGTTCATCACATGTGATTCCTACACCAGTTAGTGAGGAAGCTAATGATGATGATCATGAAACTTCTGATCAAGTTACTACCGGACCTCGTAGGTCAACCAGAGTAAGATCCGCACCAGAGTGGTACGGTAATCCTGTTTTGGAGGTCATGTTACTTGACCATGATGAACCTACGAACTATGAGGAAGCGATGATGAGCCCAGATTCCACGAAATGGCTTGAGGCCATGAAATCTGAGATGGGATCCATGTATGAGAACAAAGTGTGGACTTTGGTTGACTTGCTCGATGATCAGCAAGCCATAGAAAATAAATGGATCTTCAAGAACAAGACTGACACTGACGGTAATATTACTGTCTACAAAGCTCACCGTGTTGCGGAAGGTTTTTGACAAGTTCAAGGAGTTGACTACGATGAGACCTTCTCACCCGTAGCGATGCTTAAGTCTGTCCGAATCATGTTAGCAATTGCCGCATTTTATGATTATGAAATTTGGCAAATGGATGTCAACACTGCATTCCTTAATGGATATCTTAAAGAAGAGTTGTATATGATGCAACCAGTATGTTTTGTCGATCCAGAAGGTGCTAACAAAGTGTGCAAGCTCCAGCGATCCATTTATGGACTGGTGCAAGCCTCTCGGAGTTGGAATATACGCTTTGATAGTGTGATCAAATCATATGGTTTTATATAGACTTTTGGAGAAGCCTGTATTTACAAGAAAGTGAGTGGGAGCTCTGTAGCATTTCTGATATTATATGTGGATGATATATTGTTGATCGGAAATGATACTGAATTTCTGAATAACATAAAAGGATACTTGAATAAGAATTTTCAATGAAAGACCTTGGTGAAGCTGCTTATATATTAGGCATCAAGATCTATAGAGATAGATCAAGACGCTTAATTGGACTTTCACAAAGCACATACCTTGATAAAGTTTTGAAGAATTTCAAAACAGATCAAGCAAAGAAAGGGTTCTTGCCTGTGTTACAAGGTGTGCAGTTGAGTCAGACTCAATGCCCGACCACTGCAGAAGATAGAGAGAAAATGAAAGTCATTCCCTATGCTTCATCCATAGGTTCTATCATGTATGCAATGTTGTGTACCAGACCTGATGTGTGCCTTGCTATTAGTTTAGCAGGGAGGTACCAAAGTAATCCAGGAGTGGATCACTGGACAGCGGTCAAGAACATCCTGAAATACCTGAAAAGGACTAAGGATATGTTTCTTGTTTATGGAGGTGACAAAGAGCTCGTGTAAATGGTTACGTCGATGCAAGCTTTGACACTGATCCGGATGACTCTAGGTCACAAACCGGATACGTATTTTTATTAAATGGAGGAGCTGTAAGTTGGTGCAGTTCCAAGCAGAGCGTCGTGGCGGGATCTACGTGCGAAGCAAAGTACATAGCTGCTTCCGAAGCAGCAAATGAAGGAGTCTGGATGAAGGAGTTCATATCCGATCTAGGTGTCATACCTAGTGCATCGGGTCCAATGAAAATCTTTTGTGACAATACTGGTGCAATTGCCTTGGCAAAGGAATCCAGATTTCATAAGAGAACCAAGCACATCAAGAGATGCTTCAATTCCATCTGCGATCAAGTCAAGGAGGGAGACATAGAGATTTGCAAGATACATATGGATCTGAATGTTGCAGACCCGTTGACTGAGCCTCTCTCACGAGCAAAACATGATCAGCACCAAGACTCCTTGGGTGTTAGAATCATTACAATGTTATCTAGATTACTGAGTCTAGTGCAAGTGGGAGACTGTAGCAAATATGCGCTAGAGGCAATAATAAAGTTGTTATTTATATTTCCTTATATCATATAAATGTTTATCATTCATGCTAGAATTTTATTAACCGGGAACTTAGTACATGTGTGAATGCATAGACAAACAGAGTGTCCCTAGTATGCCTCTACTTGACTAGCTCGTTAATCAAAGATGGTTAAGTTTCCTAGCCATAGACATGTGTTGTCATTTGATAAACGGGATCACATCATTAGAGAATGATGTGATGGACAAGACCCATCCGTTATCTTAGCACTATGATCATTTAGTTTATTGCTATTGCTTTCTTCATGACTTATACATTTTCCTATGACTATGAGGTTATGCAACTCCCGAATACCGGAGGAACACTTAGTGTGCTATCAAACATCACAACGTAACTGGGTGATTATACAGATGCTCTAAAGGTGTCTCCGATGGTGTTTGTTGAGTTGGCATAGATCAAGATTAGGATTTGTCACTCCGATTGTCGGAGAGGTATCTCCGGGCCCTCTCGGTAATGCACATCACTATAAGCCTTGCAAGCAATGTGACTAATGAGTTAGTTGCGGGATGATGCACCACGGGACGAGTAAAGAGACTTGCTGGTAACGAGATTGAACTAGGTATGATGATACCGACGATCGAATCTCGGGAAAGTAACATACCGATGACAAAGGGAACAACATATGTTGTTGTGCAGTTTGACCGATAAAGATCTTCTTAGAATATGTAGGAACCAATATGAGCATCCAGGTTCCACTATTGGTTATTGACTGGAGAAGTATCTCGGTCATGTCTACATAGTTCTCGAACCCGTAGGGTCCGCACGCTTAACGTTCGATGACGATTGGTATTATGAGTTTATGGGATTTGATGTACGGAAGGTTGTTCGGAGTCCTGGATGTGATCACGGACATGAAGAGGAGTCTCAAAATGGTCGAGACATAAATATTGACATATTGGAAGGTTACGTTTGGACACCGGAAAGGTTTCAGATAGGTTTGGGCATTTTCCGGAGTACCGGCGGGTTACCGAAACCCCCCGGGGGCTTAATGGGCCATAGTGGTAGAGAGGAGAAGGCGGCCAAGTGGAGCCCCCCCCCCCAAGCCCAATCCGAATTGGGGGGGGGGGGCTCCTTTCCTTCTCTCCCTCTTCCTCTTTCCTTCTCCTCCTAGTTGGACTAGGAAAGGGGGGAACCTACTCCTAGTAGGAGTAGGATTCCCCCCCATGGGGCGCGCCCCATGAGGCCGGCCGACCCCCTCCTCCCCTTCTTTATATACGGGGGAGGGGGCACCCCATACACACACAAGTTGATTTCTTAGCCGTGTGCGGTGCCCCCGTCCACAGATTTCTACCTCGGTCATATTGTCGTAGTGCTTAGGCGACGCCCTACGTCGGTAACTTCATCATCACCGTCACCACGCCGTCGTGCTGACGAAACTCTCCCTCGGCCTCAGCTGGATCTAGAGTTTGAGGGACGTCACTGAGCTGAACATGTGCAGATGGCGGAGGTGTCGTGTGTTAGGTACTTGATCGGTTGGATCACGAAGACGTTCGACTACATCAAACCGCGTTACTTAACACTTCCGCTTTCGGTCTACGAGGGTACGTGGACACACTCTCCCCTGTCGTTGCTATGCTTCTCCTAGATAGATCTTGCGTGATCGTATGAAATTTTGAAATACTACGTTCCCCAACACTACTAAAATAGGAGTGCTAATGGGTTGGCAAAACTGCAGCCAGTTGAAGATCTTTTGGTAACATGCCCATTTAAATTTAGCAGAGTATGTCAATAAACCAAAACAATATCATTTGATCTATCATTTTCACACTGCGTTTTTATGAAGTTATATATGTCAAAAAATAATAAATATGATGAACTTGGTCATACCTAAGATAAACCCGGCTAGAGGGTCCATGCTTACTTGCATGAGTAAAGGTAGTAAAGAGAAAAAGGTAAGCATGGTTACATATCGCAGCTGACGCGTTGAAATCACTGTTCAAGATATCTTCCGATATTCCGATAAATCGGCCGATTTATCGCTTATCGGTGTCTGACCGATAAGATAAATTGACCGATAAATTAGTCGATATGGCGATAAATCGGCTGAGATGCCGATAAACTGCCCAATTTACCCCTTATCATGGGTCGACCGATAAGTTCCCGATAAGCGATATCACCATCATTGGTTGAAATAAATCAGGAGCTAAGTGTTGGGATTACGAATCCTGCGTACTACCTCCGTCCTGGTTTATTGGCCCCTTTGTATTTTGCACTTCAGGATTCCTATTACGCCCGTACAGAAACGCCGTGGGCAACGAACGCCCATACCCTTGCGTCGCCCCGCTAGGGCGACACGGGGGCGATCTCGCGCCGCCGCCGCTAGACTTCACCGCGCCTCCTCCTTTCCTCGCCGCCGCCAGAGGCTGGCGTCGGGCAGGCCTCGGGCGCAGCCAAGGAAGGTGGCGGCGGGGAGCTTCTCGCGCTCAGGCAGGCGCATGGATCGGATCCTGGCCAGCCGTCAGCCCGTGCGGCGATCCGGGGGGAGCCCATGGATCGGACCTGGCTGTTCCGTCTGATCCTTCCGGCCGTTCGGGACACTGGTGGTTGGGCTCGCCCGGCGATGCCTGGTTTGGATCGGGACGCCTTGTAGCCTCCGTCCCATGCTAGGTGTGCTTCTCTATACGGATCTGGGTCGCAAGACTTGCCGATCCTCGATGTGGATGGAGCTAGAGGTGAGGATTCAGATCGGGAGAAATCCCTAGTCGACCTTTCGGCCGCGGCCGCGGCGACGCCGGAGGGCGCCGCTTTCTTCTCCATGGAGACGCTCGTCAGATCTGCTTCTACTTCCACCACGTCATTTCTCTCCCGGGTGAAAGCCCTAACTGCGGTGGGTGGCGACGGCGCCTTCGGCTTCGTTCCCTTCTTGTAGGCGCCGCCTTGGGAGCTGTGTGACTATGGACACCGTTGGGAGGGCGTTGGCGGCGATCTGGATTAGGAGGTGGAGCGGTGTTTCATCATACGCATCAACGCTGACGGATCTCGGCAGCGTGGCGCAGTGGAGTCCCGGCGTCCGATGCGGGTTGGCGGACTCATGCAGGAGGACGAGGATGTCTGGCGTCGTGGTGGCGTCGACGGCAGAGAGTCCTGGCAAGGTCGGTGCATCAGTGCTGCTCTGAGGATGGATAGTTGGAAGATGGAGGTGACGGCCCTTGCAGCATGCGGTGCTCACTGGGAGTGTGCCGGACCGGTGTGTGACCCAGTCCAGGTAGTGGCTTGGATGGGACATCCAGCTTTAGATATTAGGTTTTGGTGCGATGTCTGTTTGGTATTAGGGTCGGACATTCGGCACACCTTCATCGAGGGGATAGGAGTAGCAACAGGTGTTGCCAAGATGGTGGCTTCAGCCTTATTGATGCATCACCTTGTATGACCTTTGTGAATAATTAATAAAATGGATGCATGCATCGTCCAGATGCAGAGGCCGGGGGTACATCCTCCTTTTCTAAAAAAACTAACAAAATGTTCATGCATGTCATAAAATAATATTATTAAAAACTATGTTCAAATACGAATCTAACAATATACTTTTTGATGACATGCATTTATATTTATTAATTAAATTCCTAGTCAAAATTTGATACAAAATATGAAGGGGACCAACGAACCAGGACGGAGGTAGTAATGCAGAAACCTCGTGGAATCGTTGTTGCTAGGAAATGAGAAGAGAAGTTGCTAGCAACAATTCATCCAATTTCATTTTTTCATGTAGCAAAGCCATTATGCTTGTTGCTTGCTCTCTGATTCATTTCTCCATGCTTGCTTGCATGAGCAGGATAAGGATTGTTGATTAGTACATGTCGCTGCAGCTGACGGCGTTGAAATAAATTAGGCGTGCTGCAGAGGCTTCTAGAGCACGTTGTTGTTTGTTGACGTGCATTTTACCTCTCGGTGACATTGACAAATGAATCTTTACGAACGAAAGGCCATCACGGTAAGCAGCCATTGATTCGCATTAAATTCTCTGTTACTTAGACGACGGCGGAGCCGTGGTATCTCTTTTTCAGAGAAAAGACCATAGTAGTTGCTTTACTCCATATGGAAAGCAAGATTGCTACGTACCAACTGTGTTAACACCGAAGTCAAGAAGTTTGTTGTAATTTGTAAATAATAACAGGTTGTAACGCCGACTCTCAAACCTACTACGTGCTTTTCCCGCAAAACTGAGACAAAGTAGTGATTTGTGTGTAGGGTGCAACCGTCCGGATCACTTCCATGTCTAGAGAAACCAACTCCGGCCGCTGCGCCGCATTGAAGCGGGCTGACCGCCCGTTCGCCTGGCTGTGGCCGCAACTATTTAAGCCGCATGTCGGCAATGCAAATCCACACCGAGCCCCCCTCCTCCTCAAGCCCCTTCAACTCCAGTGGAAATGCCGAAGTCTTGGTACTCCGCGCTCGAAGTCGAAGGTGGTGGCGGCGGCAGTTTGTCATCAGACGAAACATAGCGTCGTCGTCCTCCCTCTCTTGAACCCTCGACATCAACGGCTGTTGGCTCCTCTGGCAAGGAGGAGATCATCATCTCCTCTAGCGACGAGGAAGACAAGAAGTTGCAACAGCAGCCGGAGTAGCGGTGGCGCCTCGTCGCGGAGGCGGCTCTGGGACGAAGAGTTTGTCCGTCAGATGAAGGTCATGTCGAAGCATTCGTTCCATCAGATGGGCCCGACGTCACCGTCGCCGGCTCGGGTCAAGGAGGAGTCACCATCCATGTCGCGCTACCGCGTCAAGTGGGAGCCGACGTCCCCACTTCAGTAGGTCAAAGAGGAACACGCCCTCAGCCCCTCCCCCCCCCCCCCTCCCCCGGTGCAACCGCGGCGGCGTTCAGATTGGACACCCCGACAAGGACGAGTTGGCCTCGCCTCCGCACAGCCGGTACACCCGCATCGGCGGGCCTGCCTTGCCGCCCCGCTGCAATCGCCGCCTCGTCAAGGAGGAGCTGCCACCCGCAATCACGAAGGCGCGGGGCCGCATCCTCCAATACCTCGCAGGCGGCGGTCTCGACGGTCCCTCGGGCTCGAGGACTGTCGTCTCCGAGGAGGAGCGCACGGCGCAACAGCAGGCGCGGTACGATCGACGCAACGCCGCCCGCCACTCCGCGTTCGCCGAGACTGACGTGGCACCGAAATGGTCCGCAACGACCCGGACCTCGCTGTCATGTGGGCCCTCAACCGCTCCATCATCATCGCGGAGACGGCCGCCGTCGCCTTGACGGCAAGCTCGCCAAGATCGGGGATGAGTGGCTGCTTAATGGCTGCTCCGCGAGCAGCCTACAGCCGCCGGACAAGACTGTCACGGCCCTCCGACGCCCTTCCGCTACTGGAGGGACGACGCCAACAGTAGTGCGGCAAGACAGGGCGGCCACGCGTACGAGGTGGTCGCCCGGTATAGACTTTATTTTTCTTCTTCTAGTTTTTAGTTAAACGGTTGAAATATCAATCTTTTTATGTAAATTAAGTCCGAATTTTAATGAAAATCGTTGTGTTTACATGAATTTCGTCTGGTTAGGTCAAATATGATTTCAATTATACGCAGACAGTGTTTGATGGCTGGCTCCTACATCCGTGTCCGCGAATTGATCTCTTTCAGCATCGGAGATGCCTTAAATCATAATATTTGTTGTAAATACTACTGTAACAGATTTAGGGCCAGGCGGAGCTAGTTGGAGCACCGGCTGCAGGCAAGGTAGCCGCGGCAACCCGGCCGAATATGCTCAAGCGAGCCTCATCTACTCTTACCAACTGCGTTCCAGTGTTACAGTAGCTCAGCTCCTTAACTACGTGTGGGTCTGGGTACAGGATACCACCATAAATGTTTTTGTCATACAGCATCCACTTGGACATTTGACCTGCACCTGCCTGCCTGCCAACACGCCGGCCAGCTGTACCGTGTATACGCACGCAGCTCCGTCAGCAACGCCCCAAGAGCCACACCCACATCCTCTTGAGTGATGAGAAAGAAAAGCTCGAGACAAAACGAGAAGCAAGTTCCGGCGGGTTTCCATCCGGTCCAGCTCGTACTACCACGTCGATGGCGACGCTCGCGAAGTCCCGGTCGCACACGCGTGCTCGTATCCCTTGCTCATAATTAGCACCGTTCCCTCCCTCCCCCGCGCGCGCCGAGCATTTTCCTCCGGCGTCGCGTAGAGGATGGATGGATGGGTGACATGGCGGTGGCCCTGCTAGACCGATCGATCGCTTGGTGCACGCTGCTGGCTCCTATACAGCCGCAAGCCCGCGTGGACGCATGCATGGACCATGCACCATGCGCTGCACACCTCGATCAGGCCAGGCCGCCATGTTGTTTTCGCGTGTGTTGTGTGGAGGATGGCGTTTTTGGTTTGAGCTGCAAAACAAAAACAAGGACGTGTTTCGATCCTCGCCACGTTTTTTTTCTTCCTATTTCCGCCCCTGCTTCAGCCGCCACACTATTTTTGTTTGTGATGGATTATACTCGTAGCAGTCCCCACATTTATTATTGCAAATGGATATTACAAGTCACCTGCGTCGTTAAGCCATTCTCTTTTTTTTTCTTTTTGCGGGGATCGTTAGTGTGTTTGGTTGCCCGGGTTACATTTCGCTGCATCGCATCCAGCATGCTGGTTGAGTGTGGCCTGGCTAGGCCAATGCAATGGTAAACTCAGATGTGTGTTTGGTTGCTTGTGTGATGTGGGCCTGGCTAAGCTAAATATGTGTTTGGTAGGTTGTATGAGGTGCCACGGGCTGAGCTAGTTGTTGTTTGGTAAACCAGTCATACTGCTTATAGCAAACTGGGAAGCATGTCTCTCTTGGATAACATTAACAGGCAATCTTCGTTTACAAATACAATAAATACACAGGCAATCATTTAATCATGTACGTCGTCGATGACCAGCGACATCTGCCACAGTACTACTCAATGACAAACCATGTTAGATTCAGATCGCAATGGATACTAGAATGTAGCTGACCAAATTGTCTGAATTTGCGTTTTTTAGATCAGATCGCAACCGGAGCTTGCTAGTTGCTACCACCGCCATGAGATTCAGATCGACGCTACCGAATACTGCTGCTGCCATTTCCTGAACTTGCTACCGAAAAAAACTGAATACTGCTGCTGCCATTCCCTGAACTTGCTACCGCCGCCGCCATGAGATTCAGATCGCGCGACGCTCGCGTCACCTCGTCTTCCCGTAACCACATCCTCCGGTGTAGGGCGCTTCTTCCCGCTGACCAACGTCCCCCACCGTTGTGGGATCCAGATGCGCCAAGCCTCATTGCGGGATCCACTCGCCGATGCTCGACGTCGAGCGCGCCTAGCCTGGCCTCAACAGCATCTGGTCCGGCGAGGATGAGGAGGCAACAGCGGCGGCGGCGAGAATGAAGAGGCAGCGACGACAACGAGGATGAGGAGGCGGCGGCGCGGCGAATCTGAGGCCGGGCGGAGGGGAAGGGAGGAGCAATGAGAGGACGGGGCGAGCAAATGCGGGAGTTATGGCTTGGGGGTTCGCGACCCCTCACATGAATCTGCACGCGTGATGCAGGGGCGGGTGCAGGCGTTGTGCCAGCTCGTGCATGCATCCGAGGAACGGCGGAATCGGGCGTAGCTCTCAGCCTGGCTGAGACGGTACTTTTTGCATCAGTTGGGCCAGGCCCAGATGGTCCTGCAGTTTATCAAACAAGCTGAAAGTTGCATCGGAGATGCCATGTAGGTGCAGCACGGACAACCAAACACGCCTGCCATTCCCCCGTCAAAATTGGCAATTGTAAGAAAGTTTCCACTTTCTGACCGTCACTCTTTCCCCGAAAAATCTTTGACTTACAATTATGGTCGTCCAGTACTAGCCTTGGTGTTTTTTTTTTCTTGCGGGGAAGTAGCCCTGGTGTTCGACTCAAGTATATATTGAGCACAGTGCTTTCTCCGACAGTTCAACGGGCATTCAACTTTCAGCAGCCTTTTTTTTTTGCGAGGGAACTTTCAGCGGCCATTGATGCGCTGTGCGCACATGTAGAAGCAATAGTTTTATGATATGATACTTGCGGTTCTTGACTTTACAAATATGGCAAGCAGCAGAAAGTGCAGCAACTTTCAAATTATATCAGAATGGTTGAAAGCCACACAAGTACAGCTGAAAAAGAAATGGTTTCATTCTTTTCTTTCGAAGCAGAAATGGTTTCACTCTGGTAATGGAACCAGAGGCTGACGCCTCCCTTTTGCGCCAAAAAACAGCTGATCAGGCAGCGCTGCCCGAGGAAACAGGTGATCAAGAGACTCAGGCTAAACAACAGAAGAAGAAAATTCAGTTATGAAGACAGTGTTAAAAAGAAAAAGAAAAAGAAAAAAAAGCACGAGTAACATCACTTGAACCAAAAGTTGATTCTGGAGGTTCATGCTCAATAGTGCTAGCGGTAGTAGTACAACTCATGTGCCCTGCACCATTCGTTCCATTATTCCCAGATGCACTATTATTTCCAGTGCAATTATTTGCTTGGCTCTTCTTCTTTGGGCATCCTCATCATCACTACCAGATCTAATAGTACAGCATATAATTCATGTTTGGTTGAAATATTCCCAGGATCTTCTCGATGATCCCTAGTTAACCATACATGTGCAGCCCTCTCCGCATTATATATGCACGAAAACAACTAAACTTCAGAAAACACACAATTATTTCGTCTGATTCTGACTGGCTGCTAACATCTGGTGAGAGCTCGCGGGATATGATCATACTGCAGAATTTCTTAAATTTTAGCTTTGCAATTGGTCGGTGGCGGAGGCGGGAGGGGCGGCTCGTGCCGTGACGACGAGCGGCCGCGCATTGGATACCAGGCACACATCGCCGAACCCACCCACCGGCCGGACAGGTTTGGTCACCCTGCCCCCTGCTTTTGCTAGCTTATGTTTCAGTCCAATGGCAACGAGCGTCACACATGACGACTTTTTAATCGGCGAATGATGGCGCCAATAATCGGTGATTGATAATTAGCTTAGGGCAAGGCCAACGCTCCAGGATGGACCGGTGCCCCAGCTGCCAGGTCGGCTCGGATAGTTGAACTAGAGAAAAAGGTGCTGCTTGCAGCGCTAGATGGGATCCTGCAGAGGAGACTGGTTCTCCGGTGAAAAAAATGCAAGGCAGCCAATGGGAAAGCGTTGGACAACACCATTGCTGAGCTCAACAGTACCTTGCTACCTTTTTGTACAGAGAAAAAGCATGTCAAACCTGACAACACTACTACTGCTTCCGTTGGTTGAAGATAGAACTAAATCGTAGCTTCAATAACTTTTTATCTAGGTGGAGCGTGGGGCACTAGTATAAGATGCCACCATTGTACATGCCCTTAGCTCCAAATCAAAGCAGGTCCATGGTCTCTAATTTTGTCAGTGGTCGCTTTCTGCCACCGGCTCAAGATGTCACGGTCTGGCTAACAAAAACCATGAGGTTTGGTTTGGTACACCTCACAAGGTTTTTCTTTTGTTTGCAGGAACGTCGTTATAGCAATAGAGATTGGAAACCTGTGATTAACTTTTCTTATAATTTTTCTTATGAACTACCCTCTCCGTATCAAAAGTTTTGATACAGAAGTGAAGTACTCTCTCCATTTGGAATTATTTATCGCAATATGAATAAAAATAAATATATCTAGAACTAAAATACATTTAGATACATTCATTTTTCCGACAAATATTTCCGAACGAAGATAGTAGTATATTTATAGAAAGAAACATTGTTAGTTAGCTACCCCTCTGTAAAATAAGACATGTTAAATCACTAAAGTAATGATCTAATACGTCGTATATTACTCTACAGAGAGAGCACATATGTTGTTTAACAAAATGTGAATTTTCACACTGAAACATGTCCCAGCAGTTTTAGTTGTAACATCCAAAAAACCTCACAAAATTAGACATATATGCATATGAATTTCACGACCTAAGACAACAACTTTCAATGAACCCGGGACATGGAGATATCGTACATCAGGTTTATTTATTTTTATTTAGTAGCAGGTCTTGCATTATGGAGTATATGCTTCGAGGTGGAGCAGTTAACAAATTAGCTAAAGGGGAGCAAGTTGTCTACATATTGACAACTCATGATCATTGTTTATTAAACTTGTGATGACACAAACCGAATGTAAGAGCATCTCCAGCCATTGGCCCCCCAGGCGGTGATTTTACGCGCCTCCTGGGGGCGAGCCGGCGGTAAAATCGGCGCGGTGGCGAGCGGGTTCCCAATCGCTCGCCCCAGGGTCGCCCCAGACGCGTATTTTTTTTAATTTAAAACATCTAAATTCGGCAAAGTTTGGCTAAACTTGGCTAACTTAACATTCATATTCAACATATTCGGCGTTTACATAACTTATTTAAAAAAAGGACATCTACGGGATGAAGAAGTCGCTGAGCGTGGCGAAGTCGCCGACGTCGCCACCGTCCTCGGCGGCGGCGGCGGCCTTCTCCTTCTTGATGGCACGGCCGCCCTATTGCTTTGACCCCGCCGACGCCTCGTCCCGCCCGGGCCGCCGGCAAGCGCTCAAAGGCGAGATCCGCGCCGCAGCTCATCTGCGCCATCGTCGTCGCGCGCCACTTCGAGGCATTGTCGTCGAGATCCTCCTCCTTGACGCCGCGGCGAGAGCTTTGGGAGCCCGGCTCCCGCTTGACCGCGGCGAGCCCCGGCTCCGTCTTCGGTTTGACGAAGTGCGGAGGTACCAAGGAGGAGGCGTGCCGGCCGCCCTTGTTAATGATGATGCTGGCGCTGCGGGTGCGCCGACCGAGCGGCGTCTCCGCGGCGGGCTCTGGCTTGACGCCGAAGAGCGCCGGCGAACCGGTAGAGCGGGAGGAGGAGTGGGAGGAGGAGGAAGAGGAGGAAGAGCCGAACCTCCTGGGCACCCACAGCCTGGCGCTCCGGCGGGGGGCGGGACGGGCGTCGCGGCAGGGTATGCCAGCGGCGGGTTGTTGCCGCCCTCGAGATACTCCAGCACCCCGTGCAGTGTGCGGCCTTGCCATTGATTCCCCACGGGAAACCGATGCGCTCTGGGGGAAGACGAGGCGTCGTCTCGCTGACGCGGCTGGCCCGCGGCTCTTTCGCGCCAACATCGTTTGCCCCGGCGCCCCCGGGCGCCTCCAGCGTGCCGGGTTCGGCTTGGGTCCGCCGACGTCCGTTTCGGCCTAAACCGGCGAAAAACGGGCTCCTGAAGGCGCGACTGGGCCGATTTTTAGGCGCCGGCGCGGTAAAAACGCCTAGGAAAAACCTGTTAAAGGCGCGGCTGAAGATGCTCTCAATCGTCGTCTGCGCTAGGAAACCACCGGCATTTGGAGTGGACCACACTGCACAGCCCTCTCAGCCACGGATCCCATGGCCGACGTCAATTAACAAGCAGGGCCAAAATTAGACTATTGAGATGGGATCTGCCAATCTCATTGTCGGAGCTCTCATTAAAGGAAATTTAGCATTCTAATAAATGGGGTCCTTCCAATCATCTGAAATTGACAGATATATCGGTGTGCAGGGGTGCATGAAAGGAACAGGAATATGAATTCTCTGCAGCCAGAAAGGAGGTGGTTTATATTTTCAGGGGAAAAAGGGAGGATAAGGAAGAAGCGTCGCGCCATGGCCATGCGTACACTTGTTTATCAGCTCACATCACAATCTTACAGCTTGCATTGTGATTTGTGTAGGAGACGTCCTTGTCAAGATAGAAAAGGACCGCTTCCAGCCAAATGCTTTTACTTTATGACTAGCCTCTAGAATGTTCGGCAATACAGAGGTGTAACCAAAATCGGCCAGACATAATTCATTTTCTGTCTAACTATATACTCCATGTGCACGTTATCTTGTAGTTATATGTGTATTTTTTCTTTAGAAATATTTTATGTCGTTTCCAAACAGATGATTTTATATTGCTGAAAAATGCATCCCTTAGATGCATCTATTGGGTTTTGGTGATTAATAACAAAAACGACCTGAAAGGACTAGCACATTTTTCTCCTTCGAGAAAACTTCCTATCTATTCATCAACTGTCAAGGTAGTACAAAGAACACCTGAAATAAGAATTACATTCAGGTCCGTAGACCATTTAGCGATGACTACATGCACTCAAAGGCGAGTCCAGTGGGCAGGCTTCAACAGGCTGAAGCCTGCCCTCCAGAAAAAGCAAAAAAAAATTACTACTAGTTTGCATCGGCCCGGCCCAACTTCTCCACCGCCCAGGCAAGAGCCCATGAGGAAACCTAGCGACCAGTTCTCTGTGTGCCCCGTTCCTTCCACTCGTTCTCCGTGCTCTGGTTCGAGCGAACCTCGCGCGCCGCCCACCCACGCAGCGGCAGCCTCCGCCATCCGTCCTCCTGGCTCGCCATCCCGCCGCCATCCGCCGACGACGCCCCACCTCTTGCGGCGGCTCCACGACGCCGCGACGGAGCTCATCCAAGAAAAGAAGCGGTCCGTCCAATAGCATCAAGCGCGGCGGGCGTTGGCGACCTCCCGTTGGCTCTTGGCCGAGAAGCGGGCGCCGGCAGCCGAGCTACGATTCGCTCAAGCAGCAAGCACGCCGCCACCAAAGACCACGCCTGCCCGAGGAGGTTGCGACCCATTGCTCGCTGCATCCAGTTGTTTAATTTCTAAATTATTGGCTTCTGTTGATTTCTCTATTATAGTCTAGTGTCAATTACAGTTTGTTTGCAAGTTCATGAACTGTTAATTTATTTAGTGCCAGTTACAATTTGTTTGCAGATTTGAAAATGAAGAGAAAGACTATGGATATGCATAGTTTTTTTGCAAGCAGTTCAACCCCTTCCCAAAGGCCTGCTCCAATCCCTACTGATGTCGAACCTGAACTTAACCCAACCAATGCGACTGCAAACACCCTCCGCTTAATTGTTGTGAGCACAATCCCTCCTGAACCCACAAATGAACCTACAAATGAACCCCCAAATGTTGAGAGGAATCAGACCACAATTGATGAGAGTACAAACCAACCAAGGCAACCTATACCAGAATTTCATCCAAGTCAAATTATTTCAGATCCAGGACTTAGAATACCAATAGAAGATTATGCTCCTGAAATTAGAAGTGATGTGAGAAGAGCTTATTTGTTGAAAGGGCGAAATAAAGCTATTGGGCATAATTTCGAGAAGACAAAGGATGGTAAAATTTGGAGATCCTTTCAACCCGCGTGGTTTGACACGTATGATTGGTTGGAATATAGTGTGGAAAAGGAGGCCGCCTTTTGCTTCCATTGTTTTCTTTTCAAGAAACCATCACAAGTCATTAGATTTGGAAATGATGTTTTCACAAAAGATGGTTACACTCGTTGGAAAACAGCCCTAGGTAATTTTAGAAAGCATGTTGGTGGTCCATCTAGTTACCATAATATTGCTAAGGGAAATTGTGATGATTTCAACAATCAACGAGCAAGTGTGGCTACCCAATTCCGTGTGTACAGCAAGGAGACTGAGATATCTTATAAAATCCGTCTAACTGCATCACTGGATTGTGCAAGGTATCTCATAGCACAAGGGGAAGCTTTTCGTGGGCATGATGAATCCTCCACTTCCATTAACAAGGGCAATTTCAGAGAGTTATTGGACTGGTATAAGGACAAGAAAGAAGATGTGAAGGAAGCATTTGATAAGGGGCCAGGAAATGCACAAATGATTTGTTCCGAAATCCAGAAGGACCTTGCTACAGCTTGTGCAATGGAGGTAACCAAAGTTATTAAGAATGACATTGGAGATAAGAATTTCTCAATACTTATTGATGAGGCTAGAGATTGCTCAATAAAGGAGCAAATGGCGGTGATTGTGAGGTAATGCATACCAGGGATTTCCTAATCTGATTTCTCAATTGTACTAGTGATGTTTACTAATCTGATTGCTCAATAAAGAATTTCTCAATTGTACTAGTGATGTTTACTAATCTGATTTCTTGATGCATGTAGATTTCTAGATGATCATGGAGTGCTCCAAGAGAGATTCCTTGCAATTAAGCACATCATAGATTGTACATCTGCTGGAATTAAAGAAGCTTTGGTTGATGTGTTGGAATATCATGGTTTGTCACTTTCTAGGCTACGTGGCCAGGGTTATGATGGTGCTTCCAATATGAGAGGGGAATTCAATGGTTTGCAAAAATTGGTTAGAGATGAAGCTCCATATGCTTTTTATGTTCATTGCTTTGCTCACCAGTTACAGTTGGTGGTTGTCACGGTTGCTCAATGTAGTCCTGCTATTGCTGATTTCTTCAACTATATTCCCTTGATAGTGACTCAAGTGTGTTCATCTTGTAAAAGGAAAGATGCATTACTTGCCAAACACCAAGATGAATTGTTAAATTTGATGGAGAATGGAAAGATTTCAGCTGGAACGGGGTTGCATCAAGAATCTAGCATAACAAGACCAGGAGATACTCGTTGGGGTTCACATCTCAGAACCTTGCTTCGTATATTCACAATGTGGAATGCTGTGGTGGATGTGCTAGGAATTGTTGTGGTTGATGCTCGGGAACACACATGTCAAGGTGGAGCTAGAGGTTTGCTTAAAAACATGGAATGCTTTGAATCTGTGTTCATCATGTTGTTCTTAATAAACTTGTTGAGCAACACAAATCATCTATCCCAAGCTTTGCAAAGAAAGAATCAAAATATTGTTGAAGCTATGCGTTTGATCTTGGATGTGAAAGAAAGCTTGCAGGACATGAGGGATAATGGGTGGGAGTCCTTATTCTGCCAAACCAAGAACTTTTGTGAAACACATGATATTGAAGTGCCAAACATGGATGATCTTGTTGGAACTATGGGTCAATCGGTTCGCTCTAAGAATAAGGTGACTCGATTGCACTATTACAAGGTTAGCATATTCAATGTTGCCATTGATGCAACTATCACCGAGATGAATCACCGATTCAATGAAGTTACCACCGAGTTATTGGATTGTATGTCTTGTCTTAATCCAGCAAACAACTTCTCAAAGTTTAACGTCGACAAACTTGTTCGACTTGCTGAAATTTATGATGAAGACTTTACTGAAGTTGACGGTTGTTGCTAAGAGTAGACCTCCCAAGATTCCTTATGAACATTAGGAGAAGTGATGAATTTAACGGGTGTCGGGATGTGTCCACACTTGCTCGGTTGATGGTTGAAACAACGAAACACACAACTTTCCAGTTGGTATATCGCCTCATCGAGTTGACACTCATTCTTCCCGTGGCCACTTCATCGGTTGAGCGAATATTTTCTGCAATGAAGATCATCAAGACAGATTTGCGCAACAAACTATCGATGATTGGCTAAATGATTTAATGGTGTGCTACTGTGAGAAGGAGATATTCGAAGCATTCATGATGACCAAATCATGATACAATTCAGAAAATGAGGGATCGGAAAGGACATTTGCCTCATGAGTTTAATGTGATTCCTTAGAGGTATAGATGTCAGTGTTATTAGTTTTAGTATTTAGTTGTGCATGACTTATTGTTGTATCACTAACAAGTGTGCTAATTTGGACAGATGGTTTGCGCTTGGTGACAATGATGCCTTGTTGTGTGAAGGGGGCACCATTTGTAAGAAGGAACGTCTCATTGTCTTTTCTTGTTGCTTCTCTAGTAATATGATGCCTTGTTGTGTGAATTGTATGGATCTTTCTGGTATGGTTAAACATGTTACTAGTATTTGTCTTGAAAATTCATGCTTTGAGCACTAGTTTGGCAGATATTGTCTGTTTAAATTGGCAATACCAAATATTTAGTTCACAATTCCATATTCTTCAAAAAATTCAGAAAAAATCTAGTAAATCCTATGTGTTTCCAGTAGTATTCTGAGAAAGTTGGAGCATATTTGGCCAAATGGACTATGAGAAAATGGCTATTTAGTTGAGCATATTCAAAATTAAATATTTTTTAAAAATTTCAGAAAAATTCCACCAAATACTACATGTTTCCAGTAGCATTCTAGGAAAGTTTGGACCCATTTGGACAAATGGACTAAGAGATATTGGCTATTTAGCTAATCAGATTCAAAAAATAATATTTTTCAAAAAATTCAGAAAAATCAAGTAAATACTACATGTTTCCAGTAATATTCTGGGAAAATCTCAGCTTATTTGGACAAAAGAATTATGACACGATGTTGTTTTTCTTCAAGCAAACGTTTCGTTTTTTTCGCGGTTAACTTGAGCCTGCCCTCCAATTTCTTTCTGGATTCGCCACTGCATGCACTCAAGCGAGCCGAAGACGCGCCGCCGTCATCGTCCCTCCCTCATTGGAGCTAGGCAAACATTGTTGTAGTAGACAGTCGAGAAGTCGTCTGCTAAGACCCCATAGGACCAGTGCACCAGAATAGCAACCGCCGCCAATGAAGAGAAGCTTAGATCGGAAAATCTAACCTGTTGACACATAGACGCAGACGAACAAAGACCGGATCCAAGCAGATCCATCGAAGACAAACACTGACCAGATCCCACAAGATCCGCCGGAGACACACCTCTACACGCCCCCCAATGATGCTAGAAGCATCGCCGAGACGGGGGCTAGGCGGGGAGGACCTTATTCTATCTTCAAGAAGCCGCCTCCGTCTCGTCTTCCTGATCATGGCACAAACCCTAACAAAACTCCAAAAAACAACCCAAAATGGAGCCCTCCCGCCGGCAAGGGCCGGGATCCACCGCGCCCCCATTATCCAAGGACCATAGGGGACGAGGCAGACCGGCGGCGGCGCCGGCGAGAGGAAGGGAACAACTAGCTGAGAGGATTAGCATGTTATCAAGTTTATTTTAGAAACATAGTTCTTATTTTGAGAGGAACATCAGTGGCGACTCCTATCTCCATATTTCTTTCAAGTGGTTCTCTACTCCAATGACTATGCATTAATTTATATGTTTTTGGTGAATCCAAATTTTACATTGAACTGCAAGACAGTCGTACAATCAACACAAACACAATCAAAAGAGCTATGGTTGAACTTGAAGATAAGATCCTCAACAAAAAAATCTCAAGAATTCCACTCTCACTACTTGAATCCTCCATTTTTTTCACTTCTTGGCACCTCTGAGTTTTTCTACCCAGTACTACCGAGCTTATGAGGAATTAGTCATGTCGAGCAAAATTTGTTCCTATAGTGCTGAAATTGCTAAAGAATCTTTTTAGTATAGTACTGCCCATCTATGTTTCCTCTAAGGCCACTGATGTTAGCTCCGACACCTCCAAGCATAACCTTTTATCCGACACTTCCGAGCCCCTTTTCATGTTGCTTTTGCATCAGAGTCTCGATATAGGACCGATACTACCAAGAAATATTATTGGTACTTTGAGCTGAGATTTAGGCATTTCTGCAGTGATTTCACTGAGAACTACGCTATTGGACCCGGTACCTCTGAGACTTCAGTATTCCTACTTCCAAGCTAGTCCAACTCCCCAAAAAAGAGCCACCTTTTTGGTCTATTTCTATCACGGGTACCTCCGAGTAACGAGTCAGAGGTATGATAGACAACCCGACACCGAGGGTACTATGCAATTCAAGAAACCTATGTTTCCTTCCGACCATCAAATTTTTAAACACGCTTGGTAGTTCCGATCACTTCTCTCTAGTACTTTAGTGCAAGCTACTATTTTTGAGTAACAATCGGAATTTTTTCTCTTACTATAAAGAGAACCACACACCTCTTCATTTTTTGAACCACCTCAGTCCATTCCAAGAGAGAGTAGATCTTTCAAGAAGACATGTTGTTGCTTTGGTGATTCCAAGATACTTCCTTGGATCATGAATACCTAGCTGATCCCTTTCTTGAACCCTTATTCCTAAGTGTTTATCTTTCTTTACTTCAAGCATATATTTTGTAAGAGAGAGATCCTATGGTTCTTGAGAGTGCTTTGACTGAAGATCCTTTGAGGAGTTCATCCAAGTGACTTTTCTTTACTTGTTACTTGGAGAGTTTGCGGCTCCTAGACAGCTATGAATCACTCGAGAGCCTTCAACCATCATATTGTGAAGGAATCAAGGGTTTGTACAAGACCCAAAGACCACCTTCATGAAGATCTACGTACCCCGATTGAGGCTTGACCTTTGTGGTCTATAAGCCATGGTGG
This sequence comes from Aegilops longissima, assembly GCA_021605205.1. Classification (NCBI taxonomy): domain Eukaryota; kingdom Viridiplantae; phylum Streptophyta; class Magnoliopsida; order Poales; family Poaceae; genus Aegilops; species Aegilops longissima. Next base: position 302,909,073 of record CM038682.1, read on the forward strand.
AACAGGTGGGCGTGTGCTAAGTGAGCTCTTTGTGGGCGACGATGCCAAGACCTTGTGGTTTAAATCCTTTGTGGTTCAAAAAACCTCCATCAGTAAGGAGTACAATTGAGCCAACTATATGAACCTCGGTAATACATCATCGAGCCCCCTCTATGTTTGCATCTCTTAACTCTAATATTTACTCTTCATGAAATGTCTTGGTATCACTTACTCATTTTAGATTTGCTTGCTAGTTTCCCTATGCAACCTTATTGGTGTAGTCTAAAAACAACCAACTATTTGCGATGAAAACTTGGTTTGGTCTACCCCCCCCCCAAGACCAGCATAGACCATGTCCTTACAATTGCTTTGACTATTTCTCTTATTGTGAAGGTGACATGGAGATGGATGAGGTGAACGAGGTTGGGATGGTGTGGGCACCTTATTTTTCTGATAAAATTGGTGAATATTTGTAAAAGAAATTACTTAATAAAACACTCATTAGATTGTTCACGTCTACCTAGATGTAGTATTACATACACATAGGCCAACACTTTGCGCCATTCGGGGTGATATTTTACCCAATTTGATGCCCACCCACCTATATGATCTCACTTAAATGCGATATATGGACCGATGGATCATTTTTTGAACGCGAGGGGGGGGGAGCATGGATCATTGTAGAATGAAAATATTATACACAATATTTTTTTTCATGTGGATGGAACATCATTGCAATATTTTGCCCCACGTTTTGTAAAGAAGTGCAAAAACATTGCAACATCTTAATCATGCCCATGCAACAACTAAATCCAAGAAATGCATCAGATCCCTGATTTTCCAATGATCCGTTGAAAACTGGATCACAATGCAACATGAAAAACCATCACACTCAACATACAATAAATTGTGCAGGTAGTTGCAAAGAAACAAATTTGTAGCATAAAATCAACCATTCGCAATAGGTTCTAGAATAATTGCAACATGTTGCTCATGTATACACAAGAAATACATACTATATTCTAGCATGTCACAACACCATATATGTAACACCCTCGTTCGAATTCTCTCAATTCACAACCCACCTGTGAGGTGCGCCCACATATTCATACCACTTATACCTATGTTTCTCTAGGTGTATAAGGGTTAGAGGTGCTATGTTTGGATCACAAGGGTATACACTAGTCAAATTCTCTTTACAATTTTCCATTTGAGATCAAAACTACCGCACACTCCACTTTACCACATGGGTATCCACTAATTGGTCGGGGTATTACACTTAAAAAAACTAGGTTTCACTAACACCTTGATGCCAACATTTAAGGCACCATCCTTCACACATTTAGGCTTCCCTATAATGAAATCGGCTCTTTGGAGCCTAGTCGGCTCTAGAACAAACGACGATAGACGTATCCACCTAAGGGTTGTCTTCCTCAACCCTGACAGTGTGCGTGACACGCTCCAACTTAAGCTCCTTCGTGAAGTTATCCAGGGCATGCGATGTGGTTGATGACCTTCAACTAAGGAGGAAGAGAAGTGTTAGTGGAGGGATGGGGGCGGTAGATGAAGGTGAAAGAGGAGGGGGTGGAGGAAAAATCGTGTCAAAGGAAGAAAAGGAGACATGATGGAAAATAAGGGCATGGTGGTGGTGGTCGAAGCCGGGGCGGGGGTGTGATTGGAGGAGGAGTTGGTACATTGTAATCTCGAAACAGGATTTCGCCCCGCTTTATATATAAAGCAAACATAGAGCAAAGTACACTGCCGAACGATCCAAAGTAATGGGGTAACCCTCATACAACGCCGGTCTCGGGATAACTAGATCACATGAGGCGCACACAATTACACAACCGAAATAAAAGAGCAGGAAGAACTGAGTACAACACCACGCAACACCCTACACCACCTACGCTGCACAACATCGTCCCAAGAGGGATAACGACGCCATGCGTCGCCGCTGCCAAGTCCATGATGGACAAAGGTTTTCACCCGGAACCAGACATAGAGAGGAGCCCCATAACAACGTCTTCAAGAAGATAACATCACCCGCAGGCGTCACCATCGTTGGCGACAAAAGCGTGGAGCTTTCGCTCGACAATTCCCCCATGCCAGCACGAGGTCTCTAGGGTACACGCGACAAGAATAGATCCCTAGGACCGGATCAGGGGTCGCCGCTGCCAGAGACAAAGCACGCCCGAGTCACCCACCACACTATAGCTCTCGCCACCCACATGGCTAAGATACATAGACACCACCACAGCCATGGTGCCCGCCAGAGCGCCAACCATGCGGACCGCCTTCCAGGGCCACCGCCCTCGCATCCATGCCTCGAGACAACGCCAATCGGCCACTTCACAGAGCACAAATAGTGGCACGAGAAGCCCGACATCAACCACCGAGCCCGGGTCATCCTAACCACCTTAGGGGTGCCCACACATGCAATTTCCTCCAATCCCGGTGGGCCAGGGGACATGACCCCGTGACTGCCGACGGCCTTCGCGGAGCAAAAAACTAAACGACGCCAAGTTCGCAACCTGTAACACCGATACGGCAGCCTGCGCACCGCTGACCCACCCATCACTGCCATAGACCTTCATCGACGCCATAACATGAGGACGCCCCCCAACCAACTGCAAATACCGACCTTGGCCTGACCGGAGGAGACCTAGAGCCGAGCACCCTGACTCCAATGCAACATCTGGCTGGGTCTCACTCGAGGAGCAGCCATCCCTGAGCCAGAGTACTGCGTCAAACTCTTGCTCGGGCGACAAGCCCACGTCGCCGGCCCACTGTCGGCAGCTGCACCCGGGAAAGACGAACGCCGCCACAACGAATGAGGGCCTCTCATGGCAGCTGGCAACTCCGGCCGTCGAGTCACCGCTCTGGCGCCCTAGCCCCTCACCGGCTCGTCAATCAAGACCGGTCCCTACCACCCAACACCAAGGTCATAACCAACCACCCACTGCCCCGCCTCCACGCCCATGGGAAGGGACCGAAGCACCACCACAAGCCATCGGCCATCGGCTCTTGTGCCAGCCACAAGACCCAGACCGCGCTTGCCATCCATGGCCGCCTAAGGCTGGTCATAGTGGGGAGTAACTTAGAGTAGTAACATGCATACGTTACTACTCTATGTTACTACCCTTATAGTGGGAAGTGTCATATGTGTAGTAACATACACATATTCATTTATTGTCTTATAGACTCATTTTGCATTGGAAAGCGCTATGTGATGGTAACATATTATGTTACTCTATTTGCCTCTCTCTTCATTAACTACTTGTCACATCAATATTTTTACTTATGTGGCATCTATATTACTACCTATGTTACTACCACTATGACCAGCCTAAAGAATCATTAGATCCACCGGGCACAACTGCGCTGCCCCCTGTGCCGTCCCATCAAGGAACGACGCCCATAGAGCACGCATCCGCCGGAGAGACACCAGCAGCCCACCATGCCGCCACCGCCAGGCGCCATCTGGACAGCTGTCGGCGCCGCGGTTGCAGCGCCCCACTCAATGTTGTGCATCCACCCTCGTGGGAGTGTGCGTGTACAAGCTCATTTTCCGTATTCACATCAACTAGAAGAAAAATTGAATACCCTTTGCAATTAATAAGTTATTAAGAGAAGCGTAAATGAACTCAGTTTACTTGTTTTTTTCCCTTCATGCTTGAGCAGTAGTCTTTTTTGCCGTTTTACGTGTAAGGCATGAGCTCTGCCGATTTCATTAAAATAAATAAATAAATACAAAATGACCTAATTTACAAAATAAATTAGGCCGAAAATCACATATCAGAGATTGAAAATCAACAATCATGCAAAAACCTAACCACCCCGCCAATGTTAGGCAATACGAACTCCACCGCCAACATGCCCACAAACTTGAAGATGTGTGGGTGAGCTCTTTGGATACGCCTTCAGCAAGCATTATCGTCGCTATCCTACTCTATTGAACCAAGGCTTTGGTCCAAAGTCCCCCACACCAGCCTGCCGGACCTCAGAAAAAGTCCGGCCACGCAAGGAATATCTAGTTTACGCAACATGCTGCTAGTTAGTTACAACCCCCCAAAAAACTTAGTTAATTATACAAGACAAAAATCTGGTACAGTTTAGAGAAAATGAGACAAAACCAGTAGCAAACGTTTCAAAACAAGGAAGAGCATGAACACGGCACGTTTCTGCTCCAGCTCACTGACCGTGACGTGCACACTTAAACCATGTGCCTAGTTAATCTTCTATTTCTTCTTCATGAAATGCACTAGATCGCACTACTAAGAAGCAATAATCTTCTTGCCCCACACGTTTGCACTAACAAGAATACATCCGTGAGGAGAGAAGACGTGGGGCTGTTTAGCATTATACTTTGCCAAACGCAAAGAGCCACGCCGGAACGTTGCACGACTGCGACATGATACATTTGCTCTTCCCACGCTTACGCAAGCTTTCTGTGCATTTTTTGCGGGGCTTCAGTGCATTTGTTCTCCTGCCATTGATCTGACGCCCTAGTGCATCGTCTGGTTTCATTGATCAATGCAATAGGCGTCTGTCCGCTTGAAAGTAGCTAGAAGTTGCATCATTGAGAATGTCAGACAGAAGAAAGCTAGAGGGATCACCATCCCACATTACAACATATTTTGGATCATGAACATACTTAGCTAGATTTTGCGCCACACAATTAACATCCCTCAGGTTATGTCAAAAGGTCACTGACCCGATTCTTTGCACTCTCTGAAATCAGTCTGCTTGCAACACTAGTCACTAGTCATGTGCATCAGTGCATGAGACATCACTAAAACAGGGGGCGAGCAACAGAGGTATTGACCGGATGCACATCAACAAGTTGATTACGCAAAAACACATCAACGCCACTACAAAAAGTTGATTACGCAAAAAAGAAAAACTGAGGAGCGTTGATTACGCAAATGGACAACGTGAATGGGGCGTGGCTATACCTCGCTTCTAGGAAAACAACCTTCCGACTCACTGAAGCGCCTTGCAGTCGCGGAAGGGTATGGACCAGCCCTGTGCCGGCAGGCCACTGCCTCTTTTTTCACATTTTTTATTTTTTACTTTCATTTATATTTCCAAATATTCAAAATAAAATATTTCAAAAAACAATTACATAAACGATTCAAACAAATGTTAACGAAGTATTTGAAAAATGTTAAATGTAGATAGAGAAAATGTTTCTCATGTATATGAAAAATGTATACACAAAATATATAACGTGTGTGAAAAAGTTGATCATGTATTTAAAATTTTTAATCCAAGCATTTGAAAATAAATATTAAACAAGTATTAAAAAAATTTAATTACGTATTTGCAAAATGTTAATCAAGCATTTGAAAATGTTGAACGTGTATAAAAATGTTGACCATGTATATTTTTAAAATGGTATTTGAAAATGTCAATCAATCATTTAAAAGGTGTTAAATGTGTACATAATTTTTTGATCATATATTCGAAAAATGTTAATCTATTATTTAAGAAATGTTAATCAAACATTTGACTTTTAAATATGCATAGTAAAAATATTGAACATGAATTGGAAAAAATTATACTTATATTAAAAATGTTAATCAAGGATTTAGAAAAAATGTAAAATGTGAATAGAAAAATGTTGGCCATGTATTAGAAAATTATTAATAATAATTGAATTTTCTAATCAAGAATTTAAAAATGTTAAATATATACAGAAAAATATTGACCATGTATTCAATAAATGTTAATCTTGTACATGGAAAATATTAAACATGTATTAGAAAAATATATTATATATGTAACCAAAATGTGTATTAAAAATAATGAAAACCCGAAAGACAACAAAGAAAAACAGATAAAAATAAAACCCCAGTAAAAACCAAATAAAATGAATAAAAAAGCTAGTGAAAAACAAAAAAGAAACAAATAAAACAAAAGAAAAACAAGTAAAAATAAAACCCCAGTAAAAACCGAAAAGCCAAAACAGGGGAAAACCCATCTAAAGCCCGAAAATGCATACATAAAAAAATCCTGAGGAAACGCCCGGCACGCGACACATGGCAACGGCTGAGAGCGTGTGCTCTCAACCCACCCAAAGTATCCCTTGAGGGGCTCCCGCAAAGGGTACTCCTGAGTTAGTTGCTCTCCCCTTTTACTGAGCTAGCGTTTGGGCCAGGGCCCAAGAATGATTTAAAGTGTGCACCATCTTTTCCGATAACAAAACCGCTCCAGGGTCCAAGAATGTATACAGAAAACGACGTTTCCTATTTGGCGCCATAGGCGCCTGTTCCTACTATTTCTTCAAACGGGCGCCTGGTTGGACTTAGGCGCTTACATGCGCATTAGTTGGACTCAGCCCATTATCGTTTCTTATTTTAATTCCCCAAAGAACACTACAAGCAGAGTGATTCGAACCTAGGATCTCTAGATTGAACACCGATCACACTGACCAACTCACCCACCACACTTGAAATGCTACATTCCTTCTTGTACGCCCTAAATGCAGACACTGAAAATACAACTCTTTTCCTTTTTTTCCTTTTCTTTTTTGTTTTCTTAAATGTATGAACTTTTCAAAATCGTGATTCTTTTTTCTTCTTTGTGGAAATGCGTGTACTTTTTTCATCAAATCCGATGAACTTTTTTTCATATTCGATGAACTCTTTTTCAAATTCAATGAACTTTTTTCAAATTCGATGAACTTTCTAGATTTAATGGACTTTTTTTATCGAATTTGATGATTGCTTTTCAAATTCAATGAACTTTTTTCAAATTCGATGAACTTTTTTCAAATTCAATGAAATTTTTTCAATTTTTAATGAAAAATTTCTATTTTTTGGATGATCGATTTTTTTCCAGATTTGTGAACTTTTTTCAGAATTGATGAACCTTTTCTTTTTTGTGAACTTTTCTTAAAAAGTAATGAACTTCTTTTCATTTTTTTCTATTGTCAAATTATTAATCATTTTATTAAAATATAAAGATTAACTACGACCGTTTTCTTGGTTTGAATAACAGTGCGAGTTTGGTACAGTGGTCATTGCTGTAGGTCGTCTCTCTTGGTGCTGAGTTCGAATCCTAGGTTTCCTAGAATTTGAAGTTTACTTTTTCTCCACCTTTCCTTTTTGAACAGGTTGCTGGGCCGGCCCGCTTCCCGTCGGTTGCGAGCGACAGAAGCGCCAACCGGCGGTTAAAGCGCGGATTAGGAGCTCCCTACGGAAACCATCCTAATCAGCATTCATGCCGCAAAGACTATATTTCGTATATAGCGAGTCTTCCTCCGATCTCGCTTGAAGCGTCTATAGTTGTTGAGGCATAAATTTACTTCGCTAGAAGCATAACTATACCTCTCAGAAAGGAAAAGAAATGCATTTTTTTTCTTCCACGAGAGCCACAGGTGTGCCTCTCGGAAATAGAAAAACATGTTTTTTCTTCTTGCACGAGGCACATATTTGCCTCTCATGAAGATAAAGGTTTGTTTTCATGAGAGGTTATGTCTCTCGGAAAGGGAGAAAATCTTTTTTTTTCCGAGAGAGGCACAAATATGCTTCTCCTGAAGGCAAATATTTGCTTTCGCGGGAGGCACAGGAAAGGTATAAAAGGTGGGAAAAAACCGTGCTTCTAGCTAGGGGGTTTTTTCCTCCATTTTTTCGAGTATTTTTTTGAAAAATGTTCGTCGAAATCTATTAACATGGCATGTAGTTTGAAGAACTTGATGCGAGAAATTCAAGGGAATAACAATTTGGGATTTGAAAACACGGTTTAAGAGATAAAATGTTTTGAATAAACGAATCTGCAAAAAAGAGAAAACTCCAGTTTGTGACAAGTGACGCACATGTAGTGTGGTACTTCTCGCAACCTAGAGAGGTGGGAGTGACCTTTACAAGGGAGAGCCCTAAACTAGTGATTTCGGGAAGAGGGTGATCACGGGCGGACCAGGCCCAATAGCCATCACCAGCTGGCTGGTCACACTCGCTACGCCGCACGTTTTCCGCTCGCACTTTTCTCCTTTCGCTTCACTTCTTTGAAAAAACAAATCTGCAGCTGATTGTAAAACAAAACCGGCTCTCCCTTTTTTCCATATTTGAAAAAGTTCACGAATTTAGAAAAACATCATGGTTGATAAAAAATATTCATGAATTTTGAAAATAACCACAAATTTGAAAATATGCATGAATGTTTAAAATTTCCATGGATTAAAAGATGACAAAAATTTAATAAATTTCATAAATTTTAAAAATGGTCTTGAATTCAAAAAAATGCCAACTTAATAAATGTTCACATTTGAAAAACTGTCAAGAAATTGAAAAATATTCATGATATTCACAATTTTGAAATGTTCATGAATTAGAATAAAATAAATTTTGTAAATGATCTTTAATTTGAAAATGTTTATTTTTGTAAGAAAACAATGAATTTAAAAGGAGAGAAAAGGAACTGAAAATGAAAAATAACTAAACAAACAAAATAAATACAACAAGTAAACCGAAGGAAAAGAAAAAGAAATCCGCGAAAGCTTTTGACATCTTTCCAAAACGAGTGTAGAGTTTCCCGGAGCACTCCTGGGTTTGGGGGAGCTTTGAAAAATATAGAAACTTCCTCGGGAAATGGGAGGGAACGTCTAAAGTTCCCCGACACTTACCCTACCTAATTTTCTCCATCAAAATTTGTCTTAGGCATTTCACCCTCGACAAAGAAGGCTTCATGTTATTGACCCGAAGGAACATCGATACCTTATGTGGCTTCGGCTCAAGGATACTCATGTTGAGGAATAGCCAAAATTATACTAGCCACCCCCCAACTCCTAGATGGCGATTCACATGGACGGTAAACAAAAGCCAAAGACAGTTAGCACGAGAAAATTGAAAGAAAACCAAACAAAAAAAGAAAAATAAAAAACCCTGGAAAACTAAGCAAAAACCTGAAAAATGCCACAATGGGGAAAACATCTAGCGGAGGACATGTACTGTGTACTCTCCAACTAATTTCTCCCAAAGAGTAGGCCTAAAAAATGCGATGCAAGAGAAAGAGCATATAGGGATGCGTTTGGTAGCCTGCATCACACCCAAACAGGCCCATTGGGTGCAAGAAAAACCCGTTTGGTAGCATAGATGGAGGCCCGACTCGCTCTCACATGTACCTTAAAGAATCCAGAGTCTGGCTTGCTAGGAATGCTCAAATCGCCTGTTTCCAACGAGTCAGACTGAGTCAAGCGCAAAAGTCTTGCACCATGTACACAACGGTGCAGGGGGTCGGGGTGGAGATGGCGGGAGAAAATAATCGAGCGGAGCGGGATAGCACAAAATCGAGCTTCACTCCCCCCATTTACTCGCTCAACTCTAGTGCCATGACAGACTCAACGTCAGTTCTCATGTTGATCGACGGCGGCAACTTGTATCTACGGAAGCAACGGTGTTGGCATGATTTCAATCTCCGGCAGCAGGACCAACTTCTCCCCTTCGTCTCCGACTCTGTCTTGTCCTCCTCGTGTGCGCCATGGGAAAGTTGTTGGCTCCAAAAGAGGAAATCAACATACAAGCCCCTCCTCTATTAGGTTGTTTGTTAGTCCATTAGGTACGGTGTAGGGCCGATTTATCCACTGCGCACTGCATTATTGATGTTACCTATTAGGTTATGGACGGACATATGAAGCTGGCTGCTCAGGCAGCAACACTCATAGTTTTGATTCGGTCCTGGGTCATGTTGGTCCACAAGAGAGCTGTTTGTCGGAGTGATATGTCTGTCATCCGATATGGTCCAATGTTAATCCAATATAGGGAGAGGGTGGAAAATCTAAACTACATCTACAACTGCAACGATGTAGAGGCTTCGTGGATGCTTCGAATGCGAAGAGCACATTTTGGCAGACTTGTGCAGATGTTTAGGAATAGGGGGCTGCTAGAAGATAGCATCCACACCTATATGGAAGAGCAAGTTATCATGTTCCTTCATATTGTAGGTCATAATTAGAGGTTCAGGGTTATTCATAACATGTCCACGAGATCAATGGAGACTATTTCCACGTATTTGAAGCAAGTGTGCTATTGGGGAGTTCAGAGAAGAGATTATCAAGGAACCAACTAGGAAACTCATAGCAAGATTCACAATAGCCCAAAATGGTTTTTGTATTTCAAGGTGGGTATTACTCGTAGTTCATGCCTTGACATGCTCGTATTGTTCTGATACAACCATAACACGACATTTTCATGCCATCACATGATTGGATTGGCGCAGTAGATGGTACTCATGTGGTTGCTATAGTGCCAAGGTCACAAGCTGCAACATACAGGGGTAGTACGAACTACACAAGCCAGAATGTGCTTGCTGCTGTTGACTTTGATCTGTAGTTCACATATGTGTTAGCTGGCTGGGAAGGATCAGCCCATGATGCTAACATTCTTGTTGGTAGCATGGATCGACCTTATGGCATTAATATCCCTGATGACAAGTTCTACCTAGAATATTTTGGCTATACATACCGGCTAATGTTCTTGCACCTTTTGGGGAAACCAGGTACTATCTGAATGAGTTATCTTCCAAGAACTATCCTAGGACTGCACATGATTTTTTTTAATCTTGGACACTTTAGCTTTAGAGTTATGGCTGAGACGACATTTGGATCTCTATAGATGTAAGATCCTAGATTAGAAGTCATTCCATCCTTTCCCCACTAAGGTTAGGCTTGTTCTTGCGTGTTGAGCCCTCCATAACTGGATCCTAGAATGTGGTTATGATGAGCTTGTGCCATAGGAGTAAGATGAGATGGTTGATGATGTTGATACCTCTAACCATGGTGTGGAGGCATTTGACAACGAAGCTTGGAAGACCAAAAGGTTGGAGTGGTTTGATGCAATATGGGCAAATAGAGGTAACACAAGGATCGCAAGAAGAATAAGTAGCGGTAGAAGAGGAAGAAGCAACAGTAGGAGAAAGAAGACGAGAATGGACTTCCCCCATGTTGGGCACCGGTGAACATTCCCCTATTGAGCCATATGGTTGTTAGTTAGTAATACAATTTGTTAGTAGGTAGGATGAACTATCATTTATTTACTATCTAGGACAAAAACAATATTTACTAAAAACTTCATATATTAGTGTCATGTGTGGTAAGGTTACCACTAGTGAGAAGGAGTGAGCATAACTTAGACAATGCACAATCAAACACCGCGTAGTGCAATAGCTCAGCCCAACGCGGGCAACTAAACACTAGGAGTAAATACATGCCAAAATATTTAAAATTCAAAAAAAATTAGTTCATTTTTTTTGAAAAAAATACATATATATCTAGAGACATGATGTACATGTGTGTAAATTTTCAAGTCAAAATACGTTAAATGAGAGCTGCAAAAATCTAGGGAGCACATGTATTAATCATCCTCAAAGTTCATGATTTTATCTTTTTTGTGCATCTCTCAATTCAAGGTATTCATCCTCAAATTTAAAACACATTACATCCTTGTATAAACATGTAATTTTTTAGAATTTTTTGAAACTAAAAACTTTGAATTTCAAAATTTTCAAAATTAAGGCCTCCATGGAGTTTAGTCTCCAACATGCCCTAATCACCTAATAGCCAACATGTATAGTAGATAATTTCCAAGAAGTACTTCTTTATTAATATATGGCCCACCTTACACTATCACCGGGTTTCTTGGAGCCCATGCCGCAATTCACTGTTAATCTACAACCTGCTTCTCTTCTCTCTCCTATTCTCTCTCATCCAACTCAACAAAAAATATAATACTACTTTAATATTTACAACCTGTTGAATGTATCTTAACTTGCTCTAAATTAGAGATGCAATGTCACGCCCAAGATGCGACCCTATCCTAAAGGAACTCGAAGGTCCCACCAAGGATAGAAGCGCATCTTGAAGACGCTTTTGCAAGGTGGATATCATTACATCAACATTACATAATAGTGGGGATACATCCAATACATACAATGTCACATGAATACAACAATACAACATACAAGATCAACATCCGACTACGGATGAATCATAAATGTAAACTCAAACAATATCCACCACTGCTAGCCCAGTGCCGCCGACCGAACCTATCCCCGATCGAAGAAGAAGCGTAAGAAGAACTCCAAACAAGCAAACATCGCTCTCGGCCATGATCATCACATAATCTGTACCTGCAATCGTTGTTGTAGTAATCTGTGAGCCACGAGGACTCAGCAATCCCATTACCATGGGTATCAAGACTAGCAAAGCTTAATGGGAAAGGAAGGGGTAAAGTGGTGAGGTTGCAGCAGCGACTAAGCATATATGGTGGCTAACCAACGCAAATGAGAGCGAGAAGAGAAACAAAGGAACGGTCGTCAACTAGTAATGATCAAGAAGTGATCCTGAACTCCTACTTACATCAAACATAACCCAGAAACCGTGTTCTCCTCTCGATCAACCCCGAAAAGAGATACTCACGGTTACGCACACGGTTGGTGTATTTTAGAAGAGTTTACTTCAAGTTTGCTACAGCCGGATATTAACAAATTCCCATCTGCCACATAACCGCGGGCACGGCTCTCGAAAGTTTATACCCTGCAGGGGTGTCCCAACTTAGCCCATGATAAGCTCTCGCGATCAACGAAGGATATTCCTTCTCCCGGAAGACACGATCAGTCTCGAATCCGGCTACAAGACATTTCGACAGAATAAAACAAGACCAGCAAGACCGCCGATCGCCGACAATCCCGATAGGAGCTGCACATATCTCGTTCTCGTGGCAACACCGGATGAGACAGGCTACGAGTAAAACCAGGCCTCGAGTTTCCCCGTGGTGGCCCAAGAAGTGGCTTCGGTTCGAACCAGCACTTAGAGAAGCACTGGCCCGGGCGGGTGGGCTAAATAAAGATGACCCTTGGGATGCGCGACTCCCAAGGGAAAAAGGTAATAGGTCAGGCAAATGGTCAAAACCAATGTTGGGCCTTGCTGGAAAAGTTTTATTCAAAGCGAACTGTCAAGGGGGTCCCATAAATCACCCAACCGCGTTAGGGACGCAAAATCCGGGAACATAATACCGATATGACGGAAACTAGGGCGGCAAGAGTGGAACAAAACACCAGGCATAAGGCCGAGCCTTCCACCCTTTACCAAGTATATAGATGCATTAATTAAATAAGAGATATTGTGATATCCCAACAAAAATCCTGTCCACCATGGAGCAATCTTCAACTTTACCTGCAACTAGCAACGCTATAAGAGGGGCTGAGCAAAGCGGTAACATAGCCAAACAACGGTTTGCTAGGAAGGGTGTCAAAGGTTAGAGGTTCATGGCAATTTGGGAGGCTTGAGCAACAAGTGGTAGGTGACGCAGCATAGCGATAGAACGAAGCAACTAGCATAGCAATGATAGTAATGAGATCCAAGGTGACGGTCATCTTGCCTGAAATCCCGCAAGGAAGAAGAACGAGTCCATGAAGACGAACCAAGCGTAGACGAACGAATCCTCACGATCGCAACGAAACGGGAACTAACAAGAAGAAGCACACAACATAGTAAACACACCACACATGAACAAGGCATGATGCACAAACAAGCATGATGCATGACAAGACTACATGAAGCTACTCATTGCAAGAGATGATGCAAACAAGAGCAGCACATCAAAGCAAGTTTAAATGAGGCCGGAAACAACATAGAACAATTCCGGTAAGTCCTCATATGCAAATTTCGAAATTGGTCCAGATCTGAATAAACCTTATGTTCAAGTTTTTATACAGCAAGTTAATATGCACCACGATGATCCACACAAAATTCTAGTCAACTTACATATAAAGTTCATTTAATTCGGACCTACGGCCTAGAAGATATGAGCAAAACAAGTTAAACATGGCATTGATGCAAAAAGCATCCAAACATCAAGCAAACACCTCAAAACAAGGATGCAACATGATAATATGAAACTATATGCAAAAAACAAGCAAGTTTCATATAGGGCACACTCAAAACGGAGCAACGGTTCAACACATACACATAAAACAAGTTATAGCAACAATCTGTCCAAAACAGCAACTAGGCATATTGCAAGCACCTAAACAACAAGCTACAACATCTTAACATGATAACAAAAGGCATGGGCATGATGTACAGGTAAAGCATAACAAAACTTGAACACTGAGCTATCTCCAGAAATCACTAGAACATGCTCAAAAGGACATGGCAAGATTGCAAATAATAACAGTTTCAGACTTTGCAGAAATAACATCAGGTTGCAATGTTTAGAGCTATAAAACAACATGCTACAGGAACTTATCATGGCAAACAAAGACATGGGATGAATCTACTAAATGCATAGAACAAAAGTCCTTTACTGACCATAAGCCAAAAAGGATCAGAAAATATGATGGCACCCATGTAAACATGGCAAGTTATATGACAGATTCATACATGGCAGGAACAACAATAAGTAGGCATGTTGGTGAGCTTGAACCACACACTACAGAGCAATACATGGCATGGCAAGGGACCCAACAGTAAGAAGACATGTTTATGAAGCTAAGCATGGCAAGAGCGTTCATAGGATGCATGGATCACTAGCAACAATCATGGAAACATTGAACTTAATGTTAACAGGCTGACAGCAACATTATTTAGCAACTTTGGAGCAAGATAACGACAGGTTACAGTAGGCTATAAATGAAACCATGGGCATGGGTGGATAGAGTATGACATGTATAACAAAACATCCTTATTGAACATCTCCAGATTATGCATAGAATGACTTGTAGCAGCAGGTTAACATAGCATCATGATATAGCAGATTCAGACATGCAAAACAGCAACAGCAAGTACCCTACTTAAAAAGATTGATGCACTCACTACAGGAATCACAAAAATACATGGATATCACCACTGTAAAGATGGCATGACATAGATCAAAACTCATGTAGACTTCAACCTCATAGGATGCACACATCAATCATGGCAAAAATGACAAATGAGCAAGTTCTGATAAGAATCTGAAACTAACATCACATAGCCCTCTTCTAACAGCATTTCGGGCATCAAGATGAGCTCAAATTAAAATGATGCAATGGAATGAAATGAAGTACTCGTCGATACGAACAATTTGACGTATTACACGCACGAAACGGAGCAGTATGCATGGAGATATAACGCGATCAACATGGCATGATAATATGCAACAAATCGGGGCCTTAGCAAATTTTAGGAAAAAAAACAGAGTGAGCGCTATGATGCTAAACGACGCACAGGGCGCGGGATAGAGGGGACTCACCATGGGCCAAGGCCCAGGTTGGAAGGGGGCCAGCCGGCGGGTGGCTGGGCCGGTCGGGGCGCTGGGCTGCGGTTGCGGGGCCACGCGGGCGAGGCAGGGGCGGCGCGCTGTCGTCGTCGTCCTCCCGATCCCGCCGGATCGGGCAAGGACGGCGGCGGCGGGAAGACCGCTCCGGCGAGGGGCGGCAGGACGACGGCGAGGCGGCTAGATCCGGCATGGCGCAGTCGCCGGCAACGATCGGCCATGGGCGTGTCGCCGCCCTGCTAACGGAGCCGGCGGCGAGGCGGCTCCGGCGAAGCGGAGCTTCATGCGCGCGGCGGGATCCGGACGGGCGGCGGCGCTGCCTTCGGCGCTGGCTCGACGCTGGCCCAGCTGGGCTTTCATGGGTTTGGCTGGCTCTGGGCGGGCCACGGCGGGGAAGGCGCTGGCGGGGCAGCGTGGCCTTCGCGTTAGTGAAGGGCGCCAGAGGCGGCGCGGTGGGTGGCGGGTGCGGGAGGCGACGTGTCGCGCTCCGATTGGCCCAGGGCGCGGCGGCGGCGGCGCCAAGTGGCGGAGGGCGGCTGGAGCGGCACGGAAAACGAGGAGGATGGGGTTGGCTGCGGCAGAAGGTAGGGGAAGGGGTCTAGGTTGCCCAAAATGGACTAGGGGTGTCCATATATAGCAAAAAGGCCTAGGGTTAGAGGGTATTTGAGGGTTTTCGGGCATCGGATCTCGATCCGACGGTCCGGGGCGGAGGGAGAATAGGTGAGGGGTTGGTGGGCCGTGTAGAAGGGCTAGGATGAGAAGAGAGAGAAGGGAAGGGCAGCCCGACAACAGTTTCGGAGACCGAAACGTCCGACGAAGGTACCGGCAGCGGTACCGCTATACATTTATCGGTTAGGCGATCAACGGACTCGAATGCGATTTAAACTTGACAGCGCTCTGTCTACACTATAATAAGACCGCATGCCAAGTTGCATCCCATTCCGAGAACATTTTTGTGCCACTTATAAAATAATATTTCGGAGGTGCCGCGGGCGCGTGCGAGTGTGTCTGGCTCAGAACGGACAACGGAGAGAACCGGCGGAACCCGAACGGATGCAAGTTTTGAAAAACATGCAGATGCAATGCAGATGATGACATGGCAAAATGCAACACGCAAGCAAATGACATGACAACGACGGCGAATAACTGACAGACACCTAGCGCATCGGAACCGGGGCGTTACATGCAATGACCCCAAAAATGATGCAACCTAGCAAAAATGTCCTATTAACGATAAATTAGCATGATTGACCCTATGGTCTTTTTCCGGATCTAACCTTTTTCAAGACGCTGGTAACCACGCCGTCTGGCTTGCATGGGAGATGCCACTAACCATGGCGTCTGGCCCTGGCCCATCTCTTGGTCAGCCATGTTGACTGTCCAACGTGGCATGCTTCCCATACCAACCCTATATGCCACCAACTTTGGTATCTCCTTCGAAAGTGGTAAGCTTCCACAGGGAGAGTGTGTAGGTACCACCACTCTTCTTCCCCGAGCTTGAAGAACAGTGGAGAGCTCCTCCCTCTCCCCCATCTCAAGGTTCACTAAATCCCCCCCCCCCAATGGGTGTTTCTTCCATGGATCTTTCTCTCCCTTGTTGCTTGAGGTAATCTCCCACGATCCCTTATTTTTTTCAGTATTTTTTGTTATTTTGGTGGGATTTTTTATCCCTAGGTGGAACCTTAGTTTGTAGCTTTCTCCAAATGCTTGGGTATGGGATATCTTTCAATTATTTTGTTGAACTGGTAGTAGTAATGGGTTATGCATGTTGCGAGTCTGATTTTGATTCCTTTGATGAACTAAGGTTAGGGTTAGGTTATTTGATAATCAAATGCCATGGATTATTTAGTACATATGTTTTCATGTGTATTTGAAACAATTCTTAGCAATGGCATGATCCACATATAGCTATCACTGATTCTTGCTTGAGGTAATCTCCCCATGACCCCTAATTTTTTTCAGTATTTTTTTGTTATTTTGGTGGGATTTTTTATCCCTAGGTGGAACCTTAGTTTTGTAGCATTCTCCAAATGCTTGGGTATGGGATATCTTTCAATCAGTTTGTTGAACTGGTAGTCGTAATGGGTTATGTATGTTGTGAGTCTAATTTTGATTCCTTTGATGAACTAAGGTTAGGGTTAGGTTATTTGCTAATCAAATGCCATGGATTATTTAGAACATAGATTTTCATGTGTATTTGAAACAATTTTAGCAATGGCATGATCCATATATAGTTCTCATTGATTCTTAGAGTTGCATCATTTTTCAAATAATGCATTAGAGTTGTCACTAATTCATTTAATTTTTGTCATTCTTTTTAGATGGGTAGACTCGTTAATGTTCACTATTTGGACAAAGTGGCATTTGTGACAGCAATGCCGACATTCTTGACGATGATGAGAAAGTGATAGTATTCGAGACAAGTCCTAATTATGATGAGGTTATTGAGAGAGTAAGAGATGTGTTGAATTGGATGGACCCACATGATAGAGTTGAACTAATATGAAGGTATGATGTTTGTAACGCCTCATACATACCCGTAGGATACTGTCCGTTACTCATGGCGGGATCTAGTCTGGTCCCACAGATCAACATTAGCCTTTCTTACACACTTTGTCCTCACTCGTGCGCATGTGGGACCAACTTCCCAATCGGTCACCCATCCTGAAAGTGCTCCGAGCTGAGCACGCTTAACTTTGGAGTTCTTTCTGAATGGGCTCCTGGAAAATAAGGGATTCCTTATTGATATCAGTAGTCTATCATCCCAATTAAGCCAGGCTCTCACACACACCCTCGCTCAAAGGAACCGACGTCCTCATTTCCCACAAGAATGTTCCCTCTTGGCACATACGTATGTGCGTCCAGTCCAGACATACTCGCCGGATACTGGCTATTACTCCTGGCGGGATCTAGACTGGCTCCACAGATCAACACTAGTATTTCCTGCGCACTATGTCCTCACTCGTGCGCACCCGGGACCAACTTCCCAGTTGGTCACCCATCCTGAAATTGCTCCAAGTTGAGCATGCTTAACTTTGGAATTATTTTTGATTGGACTCTCGGAAAAGAAGAAATTCCTTATTAATATGAGTAGTCTATCATCCCTATTAAGCCAGCCTATCACAATGTTGGAGTGGGAACGAAATATCGATTGAAGAATATGCCTATCACCTCGGAATTGCAATGAGGGATAAACAAGGATAAATTTGTGGCCTCGGAAGACAAATCACTTGAATTATTTGCGACCAAGGTCCAAGGTCGTCAGTTTGAAATTGACCTGAACCAGCAAGTTTCCTCCCCATGTGATGATATGAGCCCAAGTAGAAGTGTGCCTTCCGTTGAGGATAGGGCCGAGGTGTATGGCCCAGTGCTTCTAGCCAACCACCACCTAGCCAAGAAAATGAAGTTGTTATGAATTCTAGTGACAAAGCCAATGAAGAATATGATGATGGTCATGGTGGTCATGGTGATGGTGATGATGATGATGAGAAAGAGGATGGGATTCACGAGAATGAGCATTGTGATAAGGTTAAGAGGGAAGATTAAAGCATGAGAAGGACATGACATGAAAAAAATAAGATGGCTTGCGAGGAGTGGGTACGGAAGCTTGAAAGGGCTTGTCATGCACTAGAGGATGGCCTTGGTGATGATGATGAGCTAGAGGATGATTTTATGGTAATGAAATTTATGACTTGCATCCATTTGCAGGCAGCAGGACAGACCATGATATCCCCTTTAGTTGTGCCTATGCACATGACTCGGATGACAAAGTCACAAAGGTCCGGAGGAAGAATTGGACGAGGATGCATTCACAAAGAGAGAGAACCATATATACACATAGTTGACATGCCTGGAAATAAGAAATCCATTGCTTCACGATCTTAGGCTGGCCCATAAGGTTGTAGTTGATGGTGGCATGAGTAGGACAATATAGTCGGCACCCTGCCCATACCCTCGCGAACCAAGGGACAAGGACAGGAATGCTTACCTGAAGAAAGGGGCGAAGTTTGTGAGCTATGAGGCCTTCAAGGTGTGGCTAAGGGGCTATTTGGATTGCGCCATCGCATGCCTCACCAACCGCGGGAGCAACAATTAATTGGCAGTTGATTCCACCGACTATGCATCGTCAAAAAATTGGCGCTAGATTGAACTAGGGCAACTATTTAGAGCAGGGCACACCAATTACTTGGTAGTCCAAACATGCACGCCATGCTAGTTCAACGCCATATTTTTGGCAGGGCATCCTACGGCATCGATCCAAACATCCTCTAAGTGACAATGCCATTAAGAACCATATACCTTATGTTGTTGGGCACTTCGACCAAAAAGTGTGTTACACCATCCATTGTGAGAGAGAAGGACGCCCATGGACGGCACATGGAAGAAGACTTCCAATCAGGCAATGGGTGTTAAGAAGTTGTGTGCCTACTCACATATGCAGGGCCCCGTCCAAAAACGAGCCTCAGCCACCGTCAGCTCACTTATGAGTTTCCCGGGTTTAAATTAATGAAAGAAGTACCAAGTGATCCAACTATGAAGGTGAAGTTCCTCATGGGGACCGCGGAAAAATGTTCAAATACAAAGTCTAGTATGGCAAGACATGGAAGGCTAAAGCAAACGCTCTAAGGATGTTGTACGGTGGTTGGGAAGAAGCAGACATCCGCCTCTCATGGTTGTTGCGAACGGTTACCCATAGGAGCCCCAACATGTATCATGTGGCCGAGGATGATGGTCATGGGGTGTTCCTTCGTGCCTTCTATAGTTTTGGACAATGCATCATGGCCTTTAATCATCATCGACCGGTTTTGTCTATAGATATCACTTTCTTGACCAGCTGATACAAGGGCACAATCATGGTAGCAATGGCGTACTCTTCCAATCTTCTGTGAGGAAAAATGTGATTAGTGATAGAGATGTGTGCATCATATCAGATCAGCACATGCATTTAGTGGCAAACTTTTACAGGGCATGTAAGAGCAAGAAGTTAAGCAAGGATCTAACCCATGTTTGTGTGGCCCTCACTACCGATGCATTCACATTCGCTACGACAGACTCTACAAAGTTATCAATGAAGGGGGGAACGAGTTTTTAATACGGAATTTTGCCGAGAAACACAAGTGGGCATGGACTCATGAGGAAGGAGGTTGGAGATACGACAAAATGATGAGAAACATGGTTGAATGTTTCAACAATGTGCTCGAAGGTGCCCATCCATTGCCGGTGACTGCAATAGTGGAATATGTCTTCTTCAAGCTTAACGAGTATTTTGTGATGTATTCCAAGGACAACGTGAAGTGGATAGGTAAAAAATTGAATATCCACCAAAAGTTGACGAGTGATGATGTTTTAAGAAACTAAGTCCTCGGCACATAATATTATTGTATTCAACACCAACGACATGATCTACCAAGTCGACGAGCCAGGTGAGAAAATGCGAGATGGTATGTCATATGGTGATCGTGTATTCAAGGTGCACCATAAGAGACAGTGGTGCCAGTGCGAGAGCCTAGTAAGTATCATGAGCTGTGCTCGCATATTTTGATAGCTGCGTCATCGAGAAATATACATGTGTTTGATGGGACAACCGCGCGGAGGCATGCGTTTAATCTCAAAGCTACTAGGTAAACATGGGCTCCTCGATTCCACCCTTTCTTGGACCCATTACAGTGGCCTGACTATAATGGCCCCGATCTTAGGCCCGATCCTATGCTCAAGGTCGAGCCAAAGGGTAGAAGGAGATAGAAGCGGTTGAGAGGCGATATGGATGACCTAGCTGGATACACTGGCATGAAGCAATTTGTAGCAGGCATTTTATTGAGACTCCGGAAACTAACAATTGTGATAGATGTGATGATACGAGACACAATGTGAGAACATTCTGTAAGAAAAGAAAAATATCAAAGGAGGGCAATCCTATCAGGAGTCACGCCGGTGTTGGTAGAGGGGCTTTTGGTGGTGGTGGCGGTAGAGGTGAGGCTAATGGAGGCTAGAGAGGGGGTAGGAGTGCTGACCGTGGTAAAGGTGAGACTAATGGAGACCCTAGATGGGGTAGGAGTGGTGGTCGTGGTAGAGGTGGTTCCGACGGTGATGGGAAAGGATGAAGGAGTGGTAGAGGATCGGCTTTTCATGATTTGTGTAATCCAAATGGTTGATAGAATATGAATGGTAAAAAGTTGTTCATACAATTCCAAACATTTTCTTGTTTTATTATGCTTACACGTTTACCTTTTTCATGTCTTTTGATAAGGGCATTGTCACAGCCCCAGATCAGCCCTAGCTTGATTTTCTTGCATCCATGCATCATGTCTAAATTCCCATTAAATTTGAATTGGGGAATTGGAGAGCCCCAGGAATCATTTAAAATAAATGATCAACATTAAAAATTGCTTCAAATGTTTCCAAGGAAATGTTCCTTTTCAGCTTTAAAAAAAATATTGGCAAGAATAAAATTCAAACCAATATTTTTGGAGTGACTGAAACATTTTATTTTGGGCCTTTGAATTAATTCAATAACTACTTGCATTGGATATATATTTAATATATAAATAATATATGTCCAATAATTCTGGAACATTTTATGTGGTTTGGTATATTTTAGTTCTAGCCACATAACTATTTTCAGGATTTTATAAAATGGTTTAGTATTTTACTAAACCAAAACAAAACAGAACAAAATAGAAAACAGAAATAATAAAAGAGAGAGAGAGAATGCTCACCTGACGTACCTGGCAGCCACCCGGCCCAAACCTACCTGGCGGCCTAGCCGGCAGGCCCAGCCCAGCAGCCTTCCCTCCCTGTCGTCTTCCTCGCGCCCAGGGGCAGCAGGCGGGCCTTGACGCCGCCTTGCGCCCGGCCACCTCCTGCTTGCCGCCTCGCCCCGGCCCGGCTAGAGAAGCCACGTGCCCCCTGAATCCCGTCGGCCTCCCCCTCGCTCACTCATCCCCTCCCCGTCTCTCTCTCCCCCTCACCACCGAGCGCAACTGTCGCCGCCGATGAGTACCACCGCGGCCACAGCCACCGCCTCACCTCCCCGAAGCGTCCCAAAGCTCCGCCTCGGCCTACTCCTCCTCCTCACCGCTCCAAGCGTCGCCGGGAGGCCTGCTCCGCCGTCACCGCCGTCTTCTTCAACCTCGGCATCCGAGATGCCGCCGCCGATCGTCGCCCCTGTGTCGCCCACGAGCAAGCCGAGCCCCTCCTCGAGTTCACGTTGAGCTCCTCCACCGTTTCCCCGCCCCGTGGTCCGCTTCTCGCCGATATGCCATCCCCACGAAGCTCAAGCTCGCCGGCGCCATGCTCACACCGCTGTGGTTACGGACACCGTAGCTCACACCTGAGCTCGTCATCGTGCTCGGGTTGCTTCCAGAACTCGAACGCAGCCGCTAGCTTGCCTTGCCGAGCACCGCAGCACCGTAGCCATCGTTGCCCGAACTCCGGCGCCGCCTCGGGCTCCACTCCGGCGAACCCCGGCCACCCCCGCACCTCCCCTTGGTCTCCCTAGATGCGCGCGGGCATGGGCTACCTCCTGGTGCTCTTCGCGTGTCCAACCGCAGCCCATAGCGCCACTCCGGCGAGCCACCGCCGCCCTGGGTCGTCGCCGTCGTCTAACTCCGGCGACTGCCGACGTGGCACAGTCATTAGGACTAATCCCCACCATTAGCCACCTCACTGCCACTGACAGCGGGCCCCGCAGCGTGTCAAAGCCCGAGTCAACGCGGGATTAGCGCCTCACATCGACTGTGGACCCCGCAGTCGTGGTTTGACCAGGGACGCCTGTTGACCCGCTGACGTCACATTGACGTCAGGCTGACGCAATAACTAGGTTTCTAGATTTAATTTAATTCAGTAAATTTCAGGAAATACTCTAAACTTCTAAAAATCATATAAATTCAACCGTAGCTCGGATGGAAATTATTTATATATGAAAAATGATCAGAAAAATATGAAGAATCTGTTTATGCCATGATCATGCATGTTTGAACAAGTTAACCTTACTGAATAGGAGGAATCATGATTAGGGTAAATTATGGAATAGCATTTGGAGTTGGAGTTCAACCTTGTTTGAATTCCACTTCAACTAACTTGGATTATTATTGCATTAGGTAAATTCAGTACATTAATATGACATGTCATTCATGTGAATGTGCATTGCATTGATTGTGTTCTCTCTTGTTTGCCGGTAATTGTCCCCTCCCGGTAGACGATGTACCGACGATGAGTTCGATGACACCATCAAGAATTATATTATCTTCGAAGTGCCGAACAAGCAAAACCCCCTTGTTCAGTCCGATATAATCCCACTCTCTCGCTCCTGCTCTATTTTACTGCATTAGGACAACAACGACTCATGTGTTACTTGCTGCGGTAGCTGAACCCCTTGATCCTCTGCATGACCTGTCATTCCACAGTAATTAGATGAAACCCACTAGCATGAGTAGGAGTTGTTTGAGCCATGTTGTGCCTACTCATTTATGCTTGTTTGTCATGCCCGCTCTTGCTTAGAGTTGAGTCAGTCCGATTCATCGAGAATGAATTGGAAAGTGGTGAACATGTCCTACCGTGGGTGAACTAAGTGTGTGAACACGATTTGGTAAAGGTAGCGGTGAGAGGCCATGTAGGAGTACATGGTGGGTTGTCTCATTGAAACCGTCCTCGTGAACTGAGTTCGTGTTTGTGATCCATGAACAGTTACTACCACACATTGGGTTCCGTAACTCGACCCTCTCGACTTATTAATCAACTTGATCTCTGTCCGGAGTTGCAACTAGTCTCGGTGTTTGTAGGTAGTGTTAGTAGTCTACCAAGTGGCACCCGTGCAGGTGGGCTTGGGACAGACTAGGCACAAATGTACGGTGTACCAAGTGGCACCCGGTTGGTGGGCTTGGGAACCCTGCTCACATCGTTTGGGGCCGTGGCGACACCCGCCGGATCTCCTTGCGGATGGAACCCGAATAGGCGATAAACCTGGACGAGAGACTTGTGTGGTTAGTCGGTCGTGGCCGACTCCTCGCCCGGCTTCCGCTTGAAGGTTGCCGAGGTACATGCCGTGTCTGGGCGATAAGTGGCGAGAGTGTGTGAAGAAGTACACCCTGCAGGGTTATCATTATCTATTCAATAGCCGGATTCCTCGGATATGGAAACTTGGACCCCTTGCATAGTTCATAGACAAGTGAAAGTGGATACTCTAAAATACGCAAGATAAGCGTGAGTGCTATGGATGGCGTTTCGAGGTAGACGGGAGCGGATCCATAGTGGTGTATTTGATATGGTGAATATGTGGACTCGTGTGCGCCACCTCAAAAGAGTTACTTGCGATCGTAGTTCAGATAGCCACCAAGTCAAAGCTGGCTTGCTGCGGTCAAACTCCACCACCCCTTTTGATAATGATGCATATGTAGTTAGATCGATGTAAGTCTTGCTGAGTACAATTGTACTCACGTTTGCTTATTTTATGTTTTGCGAGAGACGTCGGTCTCGCTAGTAGTTCCACGTGGACTTGACGTTTAGCTTGTTACCTCAGCTACGATCTTGTGCCTCGGCAGATCTGGTAGATAGTCGCTTCTCACCTTTTTCCATTTATAGTTGTCTGTACTCAGACATGATTAGCTTCCGCTTGTGCTTTGACTTGTATGCTCTGAGTGTTGGGTCATGAGACCCATGTTTGTAATATCTCGCTCTTCGGAGCCTAATGTATTATATCTGAGTCGTAGAGTTATGTTGTGATGCCACGTCGTATTTACACATATTGAGCATATTGTGTGTATGTTTGAAATGCTTGGTATGTGTGGGATCCGACAAACTAGTTGTTTATCCTTGGCAGCCTCTCATATGGGGAAATGTAGTCTTGTGCCTCCGAGCGATAGTAGTCCGCTACAGCCCGGCTCACCGGAGTCCTGCTAGCCCAGCACTACTGCTTGGACACTTGACTGGCCGGCATGTGTTTCACTTCGTTCCTATGTCTGTCCCTTCGGGGAAATGTCACGCGGTGTTATACCGGAGTCCTGTTAGCCCAGTGCTACAGCCCGAATACATACGTTGATGACCGACATGCTCGATGTGATTCATGTATGCCTGTCCCCATGGGTTAGCGCCGCTTTGGGTTCACGACTAGCCATGTCGGCCCGGGTTCTTTGTCATATGGATGCTAGCGACACTATCATATACGTGAGCCAAAAGACGCAAACAGTCCCGGGCCATGGTAAGGCGACACCCGTGGGAATACCGTGCGTGAGGCCGCAAAGTGATATGATGTGTTACATGCTAGATCGGTGTGACCTAGGATCGGGTCCCGACAGCGTTGGTATCGAGCTTTGATCGCTCTGTGGGATTACCAAGCCAAACTGGTCGAAGTTGTGTCTAGAAATGCTTTAGTTATGTAAGGGAATTGATTGTGGAAGGGCGTAAGGCTCTTTTTACTCCTTATACCTCATGGCCTTCGATCCGAGTCATCCTCTTCTCTTCTACGGGGTTAAGAACTAGGCTTCTCATCTATCTACTAGGATGACGTGTTACTAATCCATAGACCTTTAAGATTGTTGGTTTTAATCCCGCCAGTTCCTACTATTTCGTATGATAACTGTTGATCTCGTAATCTTGTTATGATGTTATTGAGTGGTTATGCCACCATTTCTGCAGGATGTCTCAAATCATTTTGAGCATTTACAGCCGTTATGCTTTGTCCGAGTCATCCTGGTCTCTAAATAGTCGATGCATTTGCAAATCCTCTCCTTCCGTTTCCGATGTCCTTTTGGTCGAATAAGCACACTAACCAAATCGGTTGAGGTACTCTGTTGCCTCGACACATATGTTGGAACTACTATTATGACCCTAGGTGCTAGGAGGTCACCTAGCAATTTAGCAATGCTTTTGTATCCCAAGTGTGATGATTATGGCCATCATTTTCGAAAGCATCCCGTGATGCCATTTAGTAGTAGGTATTCTACTCCTGGGTTGCTGAACCCGAGATTCATCCTACTTCATGTCGTTAGTATTTGCTAGTGCCTTTAGGATATTAGTAACCTTTGCGATAGTCCTCGAAGTCCGTGGTATTCTCCTTCTTCCAAATACCATGAACTAATTATGGCGGAAGTTCTTTTGAACCAAAAGATCACAATAAGAGTGCTCTTGAGGAGTTCTCCATTCATAATTGTGAATCTGCCAATTCTACCTTTCTGCATGGATTATCCGGAAGAAATGTTGAGCTTGCTCGACATACTAATCTGTGCATCCACAACTCAGAAAATTATATGTTCCTTTGAGTTGTTCTCTTAGATGCCTTCTGACCTTCATCTATCAATTGATAGCCGAGGGTATGTGTGCATTTGTGTTCATCACTGCATCTTATCCTCGTGGTCCGTCAAGCCATTCTATTCCGGAATGACTAGGAGAAACAAACTCCAGTACCTCATCCATTTCTAGGATTGGGTCAAATTAGTTGTATCCCGCGGATCAAAACGCCAATTCAGCTTTTGTTCTGTTCTACCTTGGAGTGTTACCATCTTTATGTCAAGAGTGTCATGAGGATTGCACTAACTCTCATGAATTTTTGACGTAGTGATACTTCTCACCATCATTATTCATTCCTCGGTTCCGTGTTGATGCAACCGGAAAGCCGACAAGTGAATTGTGATGTGTGAAATCAATACCCCGAGCAACTTGTTGCTTGGTAGTGAATGGACAATATTCTCATTCTTAGCGTGTTGGTTATTAAACCATCATCCTAAGATTGATCGTGCTACCTAGTCCTTATTTCTGGTGCACACTTCGATTGATGAGTTAGGATTGTGTCAAGTCCTCACTCGCTTGATCATATCGTCTTGCCCTCAAAAGCAAGATTGCTCTCGAGTTTAGTAACATACGGTGGTTCGTGACTTTCCAAATATCTTCTTGGAAGTGTTACCGGGTTGTTCCCTGACTGTTATGTTGAGCTCGTGATCAAGTTGGTTTCTTGTGAACCACCCTTTCTCCAAGAATCTGTGTTGGATACCCCTGAGCTAGTTGGTTAAGCTAGACAACAACTTGGAGAGTTGGAAGATAAAAGCTTGTCCAACTTAGTTCATTCCAAAGGGATATTCTTGTGTAGTGTGTGTTGAAGAAGGATGATATCCCCATCGATTGGTCCCTGTGATCAGTTGCTGGACCTATTGTCTCATCAACTCTTTGATTCGAGTATGGGCCATTGTCGAGTCAAATCAGAACCAACGATATTCGTAATGTTGTCTTACCCGTGGTTGATCCCTCGAGCATACCCATTACATCTTTGGTCTGACCAATGCTATCACCGTGTTCACATGATGGTGGAAGTCCAGTGATATGGAAATTCCGATGAGTTGCTGTTGAGCCCATCAGTAGCATTTTGTCTCCCCCATGAGTCATGTTGAGCATCAACCTAGTATTGGAAACTTGTGTAAGCATTTCTTCGTGTTTCGTTCATGAAGCATATGTTTGGATGAAGGTAGTGACTTCCTCTAGTTCATGTGCATCTGATGTAAGTTGCCGCCATGAACTGGAGAAAGGTTTGTTTTGCCTCCTCTGGAATCATCCCAAGTCCGTCATGCATGTGCGAAGTGTTCTATGGTTTGATAGACTGATCATCTTCATTCCGCATGTATCCCTAGCACACCAAGCCACTGATTGATTTGTTCAAGGAAAGGAAGTTCCTTCTTAAGAGCATGCCTTATGCAAGGACTTCAATATCCTCGATCATGGTTCCCCACCTGAACTCGGTAGTGTTTTATTATAAGACTACTATGTGGTCATACTTGTCTGGGACAATGTGTTCACATGTTAGTAGCAAAACCAGCTCATGTTTTGGAGCTTGCTATCGTAGTTCATATCCCGAGAATCTCGCAACGCCATCTCGTCAAATTGTGTTGCAACCTTTCCTTTTCGGGCGTCTTGAGTCTGAAATATCCTAACACCAACCAGATCTGAATCTCAAAGGATATGATGGTTGGAACATTCAACAATCGCATTTCGTTCCCAGCTTGCACCGTCCTTGTGCTATCTCGCTATAGACTGTCTTCTTAGCAATTCTTGTCCAGGTTTATCTTCAAAAGTGGACTTACCATGGGTCCCCCCCCCCACCTTCGATGATAAGCAAAATCATCCATTGCGTTGTCTTCAACAAGGTAGTCCACATCATCCATTCTAGTCCGGGTGTACCATCCTTTTTCGCATTCCACCAAATGATCGTTTGTGATTGCCTTAGGCTGGTATACAGAGTTCTAATGATCTATGGATCAAAAGTAATTCTTTTTGCCACTTAAGGGAATAGTTCTTTGCGTCACCTTTCTCGAGGTGCCCGTTGTTGGATCATGGTAAATATTTCCTCGCCACCTTGACACCATCCACCATCTCCCTAAGCGTGGAATTGTTGCCACCAATCAAACCCCGTTGTTGTTCTTCCATCCCTCTCGATGCATTTTATGTCTCAACTCAAGATGTGTTACCGTCTCAGTCCGTGAGTTGATCATGTTTACTTGATCTTCGTGAAGATCGAATCATGTAGGGTTTCCCCCTTCTCTCTGTTGTCGTGTCGGGCGAAGATCTCGAAGACGTCAAGACCAAGATGATGGAATGAATCAACATCTTCGAGGAGGGCAAATGGATCATGAAGATTGTGATAGTTTGCGACTCCCCTTTTCCTCTTACCTCATGTCTTGAATCTCGGGGCGAGATTCTTGTTTAGTGGGGGTGAGCTGTCACAGCCCCAGATCAGCCCTAGCTTGATTTTCTTGCATCCATGCATCATGTCTAAATTCCCATTAAATTTGAATTGGGGAATTGGAGAGCCCCAGGAATCATTTAAAATAAATGATCAACATTAAAGATTGCTTCAAATGTTTCCAAGGAAATGTTCCTTTTCAGTTTTAAAAAAATATTGGCAAGAATAAAATTCAAACCAATATTTTTGGAGTGATCAAACATTTTATTTTGGGCCTTTGAATTAATTCAATAACTACTTGCATTGGATATATATTTAATATATAAATAATATATGTCCAATAATTCTGAACATTTTATGTGGTTTGGTATATTTTAGTTCTAGCCACATAACTATTTTCAGGATTTTATAAAATGGTTTAGTATTTTACTAAACCAAAACAAAACAGAACAAAATAGAAAACAGAAATAATAAAAGAGAGAGAGAATGCTCACCGCGTGCGACAGCCACCCGCCCAAACCTACTGGCGGCCTAGCTGGGCAGCCCAGCCAAAGAGCCTTCCCTCCTGTCGTCTTCCTCGCGCCCGGTGGGCAGCAGCGTGGCCGACGACGCCACGCACGCGCCACCACCTCCTGCTGCCGCCTCGCCCGGCCCGGCTAGAGAAGCCACGTGCCCCAGAATCCCGTCGGCCTCCCCTCGCTCCTCATCCCTCCCCGTCTCTCTCTCCCCTCACCACTCGAAGCGCCATCGCCGCCGATGAGTACCATCGCGGCCACAGCCACCGCCTCACCTCCCCGAAGCGTCCCAAAGCTCCGCCTCGGCCTACTCCTCCTCCTCACCGCTCCAAGCGTCGCCGGGAGGCCTGCTCCGCCGTCACCGCCGTCTTCTTCAACCTCGGGCATCCGAGATGCCGCCCGGCGATCGTCTGCCCCTGTGTCGTCCACGAGCAAGCCGAGCCCTCCTCGAGTTCACGGTGAGCTCCTCCACCGCTTCCCCGCCCGTGGTCTGCTTCTCGCCGTATATGCCATCCCCACGAGCTCCGAAGCTCGCCGGCGCCATGCTCTGTCACCGTCGTGGTTACGGACACCGTAGCTCACACCTGAGCTCGTCATCGTGCTCGGGTTGCTTCGAACTTCGACGCAGCCGCTAGCTTGCCTTGCCGAGCACCGCAGCACCGTAGCCATCGTTGCCCGAACTCCGGCGCCGCCTCGGGCTCCACTCCGGCGAACCCCGGCCACCCCCGCACCTCCCCTTGGTCTCCCTAGATGCGCGCGGGCATGGGCTACCTCCGGTGCTCTTCGCGTGTCCAACCGCAGCCCATAGCGCCACTCCGGCGAGCCACCGCCGCAGGTCGTCGCCGTCGTCTAACTCCGGCGATCGCCGACGTGGCACGATCATTAGGACTAATCCCACCATTAGCCACCTCACTCGCCATCGGCAATGGGCCCGCAGCGTGTCAAAGCCCGAGTCAACGCGGGATTAGCGCCTCATCATCGACCGATGGACCCCGCAGGTCGAGGTTTGACCTGGGACGCCTGTTGACCCGGCGACGTCACATTGACGTCGGTGGACGCAATAACTAGGTTTCTAGATTTAATTTAATTCAGTAAATTTCAGGAAATACTCTAAACTTCTAAAATCATATAAATTCAACCGTAGCTCGGATGGAAATTATTTATATATGAAAATGATCAGAAAATATGAAGAATCTGTTTATGCCATGATCATGCATGTTTGAACAAGTTAACCTTACTGAATAGGAGGAATCATGATTAGGGTAAATTATGGAATAGCATTTGGAGTTGGAGTTCAACCTTGTTTGAATTCCACTTCAACTAACTTGGATTATTATTGCATTAGGTAAATTCAGTACATTAATATGACATGTCATTCATGTGAATGTGCATTGCATTGATTGTGTTCTCTCTTGTTTGCGGTAATTGTCCCTCCGGTGAGCGATGTACCGACGATGAGTTCGATGACACCATGAAGAATTATATTATCTTCGAAGTGCGAACAAGCAAAACCCCTTGTTCATTCCGATATAATCCCACTCTCTCGCTCCTGCTCTATTTTACTGCATTAGGACAACAACGACTCATGTGTTACTTGCTGCGGTAGCTGAACCCCTTGATCCTCTGCATGACTGTCATTCCACAAGAATTAGATGAAACCCACTAGCATGAGTAGGAGTTGTTTGAGCCATGTTGTGCCTACTCATTTATGCTTGTTTGTCATGCACTCTTCGCTTAGAGTTGAGTCGGTCGATTCATCGAGAATGAATTGGAAAGTGGTGAACATGTCCTACAGTGGGTGAACTAAGTGTGTGAACACGATTTGGTAAAGGTAGCGGTGAGAGGCCATGTAGGAGTACATGGTGGGTTGTCTCATTGAAACCGTCCTCGTGAACTGAGTTCGTGTTTGTGATCCATGAGCAGTTACTACCACATTGGGTTCCGTAACTCGACCCTCTCGACTTATTAATCAACTTGATCTCTGTCCCGTGAGTTGCAACTAGTCTCTGGTGTTTGTAGGTAGTGTTAGTAGTCTACCAAGTGGCACCCGATGCAGTGTGGGCTTGGACGGACTAGGCACAATGTACGGTGTACCAAGTGGCACCGGTTGGTGGGCTTGGGAACCTGCTCACATCGTTTGGGGCGTGGCGACACCCGGCCGGATCTCCTTGCGGATGGAACCCGAATAGGCGATAAACACGGACGAGAGACTTGTGTGGTTAGTCGGTCGTGGCCGACTCCCTCGCCCGGCTTCCGCTTGAAGGTTGCCGAGGTACATGCCGTGTCTGAGGCGATAAGTGGCGAGCGTGTGTGAAGAAGTACACCCTGCAGGGTTATCATTATCTATTGAATAGCCGGATTCCTCGGATATGGAAACTTGGACCCTTGCATAGTTCATAGACAAGTGAAAGTGGATACTCTAAAATCGCAAGATAAGCGTGAGTGCTATGGATGGCGTTCTCGTGAGGTAGACGGGGCGGATCCATAGTGGTGTATTTGATATGGTGAATATGTGGACTCGTGTGCCACCTCAAAAGAGTTACTTGCGATCGTAGTTCGGGATAGCCACCAAGTCAAAGCTGGCTTGCTGGTCAAACTCCACCACCCCCTTTTGATAATGATGCATATGTAGTTAGATCTGATGTAAGTCTTGCTGAGTACAATTGTACTCACGTTTGCTTATTTTATGTTTTGCAGAGAGACGTCAGTCTCGCTAGTAGTTCCACGTGGACTTCGACGTTTAGCTTGTTACCTCAGCTACGATCTTGTGCCTCGGCAGGATCTGGTAGATAGTCAGGCTTCTCAGCCTTTTTCCATTTATAGTTGTGTGTACTCAGACACGATTAGCTTCCGCTTGTGCTTTGACTTGTATGCTCTGAGTGTTGGGTCATGAGACCCATGTTTGTAATATCTCGCTCTTCGGAGCCTAATGTATTATATCTGAGTCGTAGAGTTATGTTGTGATGCCACGTCGTATTTACACATATTGAGCATATTGTGTGTATGTTTGAAATGCTTGGTATGTGTGGGATCCGACAAACTAGTTGTTTATCCTTGGCAGCCTCTCATATGGGGAAATGTAGTCTTGTGCCTCCGAGCGATAGTAGTCCGCTACAGCCCGGCTCACCGGAGTCCTGCTAGCCCAGCACTACTGCTTGGACACTTGACTGGCCGGCATGTGTTTCACTTCGTTCCTATGTCTGTCCCTTCGGGGAAATGTCACGCGGTGTTATACCGGAGTCCTGTTAGCCCAGTGCTACAGCCCGAATACATACGTTGATGACCGACATGCTCGATGTGATTCATGTATGCTGTCCCCATGGGTTAAGCGCCGCTTTGGGTTCACGACTAGCCATGTCGGCCCGGTTCTTTGTCATATGGATGCTAGCGACACTATCATATACGTGAGCCAAAAGACGCAAACGGTCCCGGGCCATGGTAAGGCGACACCCGTGGGAATACCGTGCGTGAGGCCGCAAAGTGATATGATGTGTTACATGCTAGATCG
This sequence comes from Aegilops longissima, assembly GCA_021605205.1. Classification (NCBI taxonomy): domain Eukaryota; kingdom Viridiplantae; phylum Streptophyta; class Magnoliopsida; order Poales; family Poaceae; genus Aegilops; species Aegilops longissima. Next base: position 302,941,992 of record CM038682.1, read on the forward strand.
GTGTGACCTAGGATCGGGGTCCTGACAGGCATCTCCAACCAAAACTCCCAAATCACCCGCATCTTCCGGACCGCATAGTCCGGATGTGTTGCGCCATGCAACGCGGGACTGTATCGGTCCACTGAGTGGTCTGGACGCACTTTTTCCTGCAAAACGAGGCAAGCTAGGGGGGCTTTGTGGCAGTCTGAACCGCTGCCACGCTCGCGTCTGACTGCCCTTGCCCACCCAAACCCCTCCCGGACCCATTTTCTTCCAATCCACCCCTTCCCCCCTTGCTCCGCATCCCCACCATCCTCCTCCTCCGCCGTCACTGTTCCTCTCCGGCCGGCACACAAGCATTGTTGTACTTCTGCAACCAACACCAATGCGCCTGCTCGCCTTTTATGACGGCGTTATCCACCCAGGGCCCATCTGTAGGCGCGCACACTCTGCCGCGTGTCGAATTCGTCCATGGCGGTCACCACACCCGACAGGTGTTTGGTCAAATGCCATTGAGCTTATTTTCGAACACCAAGTCGGTTTTTTAGAGTACAAAGGATGGCGGGGGTACTCATTCATGGAGGATGAGTTGTTGTGCAATGCATGATTGTCCGTATCCATTTATTTCGTAGGCAGGAGCAGAGGGGGTTCCTTTTGACAACGCATGCATGATTTGTTTCACGTGCGAAAACACAATGCGTCCCTATGACATGCACATCATCCAACAATGCAATGTGAGGTTGTTGGCGTATTGATGGTACGCCTTCCAGACCTTCGTCACCAAGTTTTGTGACGTGGTTGGTTGTTGGACGCAAGGTGGCCATTGCACGCGACAGAGGAGGAGATCATAAGTTTTACTTCTTCTTGCTCAACTTGTCGACTGAATTATTCATTTACTCAATGTTGCTTTACACGTCGTGTAGCCCATATGTGTTGCCGTGGTGTACCGCAGGATAGAGGGACGGCCTTTTACATACATAGACTGTTGGATGAAGCTTTTATTTTTTTCATTGTTGGATAAAGCTTTTTTTTCACTGTTGGATGAAGTTGAAGCGGCAGTATGTGTGGGACAACAGGGTGTGTTCATGATAAACTTGTTGAACATCCGGTTAATCTCGTTGAATTTGCACTATTATTATACTAGACTTACTTGCATATTATGTACTCCCCCCGTTCCTAAATAATTGTCTTTCTAGCCATCTCAAATGGATTACAACATACGGATGTATGTAGACATGTTTTAGAGTGTAGATTCACTCATTTTGCTCCGTATGTAGTCACTTGTTGAAATCTCTAGAAAGACAATTATTTAGGAACGGAGGGAGTATGTATGATTTGTGTTATTTTCAATCTGAACTTTGTTGAAATCCGCCGTATTTGCATGAATTTTATATGGTTAGTTCAAGCAGTTGTTAAAATATATACGAACAACATTGGATGGCTCCATGTTCACGGACGGATGCCGGAGCAAATTTACGGGTCACGGAGATGCCGTGATAATTATTTTCTGGTAGGCATGGCTTCATTCAGCCCGGCGCCGACGGAGAGTGCACGTCGAATGGATCTAGATTGACTGTACTTGCTGCTAGTATCCGACATTAGGCCGTCTTTTTTGGCAGAAAAAAAAATAGGCCGTCAAATCCGACCATGGCTGCTTGCTAGCTGCCCTACTTCCGAGCAATCCGTGGTACAGTCACACTTGGGCTGGGGTGGGTTGGAATACTCTTAAACCGATGGAGTACTGTGGTGTGGCTGCGTTGACCAGCGGAGGGCTGGCAAACACGGTGTATCGTGCGTGCAATGATCCGATGGACCCACTTGCCAGCCTCCACCGAACGCGGTCGGCGATGATAACCGGTGGAGAGCATGCGGCGCCCTGCAGTTGGTGGTGTTCTTTTCCTTCACGTGGTTCCAGTTCCACGCTCTTTCTCTCGTGCACGTGGTGTCCTGGAGCGGGTGTGTGGTGTGGATCGCTTTTTCTGTATGTTATGCTCGCTCCCTGCTCAATTTGTGTTGACCGGCGGGCTTCGTTTCCCACCCACGGCACGACCACCGACTGCCAGAAGTCTACAGAAAGGTCAAGCAACCACACGCTAACAGCAGCAGGCATGTCGCTGACTGACGCAGTGGCAGTGGCACCATCCCTACCACTACCAGATTCCTTCAAGCACTCGTCAATGGAATGTTTTATATATGAGGATGCTCGGTCACCCTCGCCTTCAAGGCTTCAACAAACAACACCGCCACCACAGCGCAGCATTCACTCCCAAGCATCACCGGGGCGGGCTGCGACTGCGAGCGATCGATCTCGCTTAACCAACCACCATGGGCGCGCCAGGCGCAGCTCCCCTAGCAGGCAACAGCTTCGTCATCCTCTCCGTCGCCGTCGTCGGCATCCTCGCCACCAGCCTCCTCCTCCTCGCCTACTACCTCTTCCTCACCCGGTGCGGCCTCGCCTCCTTGCGCCGCGACCACGACGACGTCGTCACGACCACGCAGCATCACCACCATGTCGTCTACTCCACAGCACCAGAGCCGAGCCGCGGCCTGGAGGAGGCGGCGATACGCCGGATACCCACGCTCCGGTACCGGGAGTCCAAGCAGCTGCAGGCACCGCAGGCCCAGGCGGCGAGCGAGTGCGCGGTGTGCCTCAGCGAGTTCCAGGAGGGGGAGAGGCTCCGGCTGCTGCCGCCCTGCCTCCACCTCTTCCACATCGACTGCATCGACGCCTGGCTCCACGCCACCGCCAACTGCCCGCTCTGCAGGGCCGCCATCTCCGGCTCCGCCTGCCAGCCCCAGCCCCACATTATACTTAACCAGATCGGCATCGTCAACGTCCTCCAAGCCGACCACGTAGTCATCGACATTGCCTCGCCGTCCCGGGGCGAAACGAGCAACGTCGGTGGCGTACCTGCGACGGTAGTGAGCATGGGAGACGAGCGCATTGACCCGAGGAGGGACGAAGTGTTGGACGTGCAGCAGCCCATGAGAAGGTCGCTGTCCATGGACTCCTGCAACGACAAGCACTTGTACCTCGCCCTGCAGAAGGTCCTGCGGCACCACCACTCTCACTCTGCTTCTCTCGGGGAGGACCGCAAGGGGGAGAGCAGCACCCCCGCCGCCGCAGCCAGCAGCCGGGCAGCAGGAAGGTTGCGGCGATCCTTCCTCTCCTTCAGCCACAGCCGGAGCTCCCGAAGTGCCATCTTGCCAATCTGAAACTATTGTTTTGTTCACATCAGTAAAATGTACATTTCTTGTAGCTACACTAGACGATGAACTCAACTCAAGTAATACGACCCTCTCATTCTTTTCATTTCTTTGGTTTTCGGTTTTCATGGTCGCTTGTTCAGCTTTGGATTGCACTCTAATCGACGGTGTTGAGGAAGTAAATCGAACGAGTCTTGACTAGATGGGAGTACAATGCGTACTTTAGCACCCACACGACTTGTATCTGAAAGATAAAACACCAATCTCAAATTGCCAACGTCTTCAGATGAGAAAGTGCAGAGGAAATCTCAAAAGGCAGAGGAGAACCCGACCCGACGTGATGCTGATCGGAGATTGATATAGTATTCAGCAGGAAGGTAGGTACGGACGCGGAAACACATGCTAATTGGCGAACTGCCGACAAAACACACAACGAACAGGGGAACACACGCACACACAGAAGGTCTAATCTTTCAAAGAGAAACAGAAAAGAAAAAACATCACTCAACCACTCAAATGGAATTCCTTCAAGAACACGCGCGAGAATCGCATGTCTTTGTATTGATAGAGAGAAAAGAGGGTTTTTACTGATAGCAGACAATTACAACGGCCTCACAAAGATCAATCTATTATATTTATATCTATCTATATCTATATCTATACCTATACCTACTAATAAAAGGGTTACCGCTTCTTACCACCATAATTTCGTCCGTTTTTCGTCCGTCCACCTCTCACCTCTGCCTTATTTATTTCTGTTCTATTTTATTTCGTCCGTATTTGTGAAATCAAATAGTGTGGAGCTGAATGTGACTTCGTCGGAGGACATGAACGAGGCTTCACCAATTTTATAAAACTAGGAACACCAAAAATCATACCATCATGGACGGAGATGGTGAACATGAAAATCACCACCGATGCCCAACATGAAAAGTGACAACATGAATGAGTTGCAAGAAATAGTTGACGCTTCAACTTTCTCTCCGGTTGCAACGCAGCACATATGCCCGTGCGTTGCAACGGAAGACATAATTGAAGTGTATTTAAATTTAGTTAGAATTATATGGGAAAACAAATTGATATTCATGCAAAAATTAATGCTCGCCAAAATCCGTAGACCAACACAATAACAATTTGCTGATTCCAAATGGACTTAAAATTTGTTTATATAGAGCTATAATTCACCATCATATTCTAATTTAAAATAGAATTGGTTATCTTTGATCCCAGCTTGAAATATACTACATGATGGTTGTAGAGGTGGTGTTGGCATGTGTTGGGTGCCTGGTGAGAACCAGTTGTCATTGATCCGTGCCGTTGTCACACAATATTAACAAAACAAAAAATAATAAAGTGGAAATGCTGGCATTTTACACAAACAATTCTACAGAACAAAAATAGTAGGTAGCAAGCTCTAGAGGTCCTAAAAACATGTGTTTCAATTAAGAAGGGATGATACACATGTCATAAACTCTATAAATAAAATTAATATTAATAAAAGCATAAATAATGAGATCACACAATTGATTAACATATTAATATTACTTATGGAAGAAGATAATGGATATACCTGGTGCTCATTGACTTTAGTTGACTCAGTAGCATGCGATTTGCTTTTATTATTGGGCTTGTTAATTTTTTTTCAGGTAGCTTACCACATGGTCCATGCGGTTGGCCTTGTTGATATTGATAGGACAAATTGTTGTTTGCACCGATATAACCAGTGGTTATCGTTGCAACCATAGAAACAAAGAATTGTACATTTCTAGAGACTCATTGTTGTCGCTAATTCTTCTTTTCGTCACAATTTTTGATGGTAATCTCTCTTGCCCACCTATTCATGACAAACGTCATTAATCCCACAACTATGAGTTTGATCATCATACTCTATCACACAGCTTCGCGAGTCTCTTCTTCCTAACAACTTATAATTTTGTGGACTTGTAATGCTCCAAGTATATTAATTGATATTTCAAACCGGCAAGCGTTAAAATCTTAAAGAAATAAAATCATTAATATTTTAGCCGTACAAATACAACATTAAAAAAAGGATGCCGATATTTTAGACGGGCTCATATTTTCTTTCCTCCACAAATAACGTTGCGTGCACCCTCAACTGTCTAAATATTCAAGCGTCAATCAAATCCTTCCATTTTAGCTTCACACAATCATTCTTAAGGATTCCACCCGTATTAAATATTCAACCCACAATCAAATCATTCCTTTAATTTATTAGCCTCACATAATTCCTTCCTTCCTTTTTTCCTTGCCTTAGTATTAAGAATCCCATCCATTTAAATATTCTGCCGAGCCCACCACAATCCTTCCATAATCCTTCCTTACCTTACCTTATTATAAGGATCCCATCCATTCACATATTCTGCTGAGCCCACACAATCCTTCCTTCCTTTGAATTAGCCACATTCATTTGCTTAATTAGCCCATCCGCTTAATTAGGTCTCCTCTTTCACGTCTGTTTGTTAATTACTGCGCCATATTAACCAGTAAGTGTGTATTTAACATCGCGAGGTCGGATTATTATTCATCAAGTAGTATGTTTATCTCATTTGGTTGTCGTAGCCCAAAGAAATAGAAGGGATCTCACGTTCGATTCTTCACAGTAATGTATTTTTTTTCTTTCTCTAGGATCTAAGATAAAAAAGGCCCACTCGCGTGCACGTAGCCCATAAGAGAAGGCCCATGTTTTGACGGCCAATTAGATGGGCTAGGATAGCTGCGGTACATGGTTATTATGAAATTTCAGGCCCAAGTGACCTACGAACCAGCGAGTTTCATCGTGGAGACCTGGGCGACGTAGGAACGAAGGCTCGCAGGCATAAAAACAGACGTACGAAAGTAAATGGACGAAAATTTAGTATCACCTCGAATATGTTTTAAATTTAAACTGAAAGTGTAAAATCACGAAAAAAAGCGTATTGTGACGGTCAATCCATGGAGTCAATCCGTTCTTTATGATTAGGGAAAGATTTGGGGTGGTACTAATCCATATATCGCCCGTATACATAAAAAAACGCTATGTTCCAAACGGTACATCAAAGACTTTGGGCCTTCTGGCTGTCCGTTAATGGCTGCTGGTAGAACGTCAAAGACTTGGGCCTTCTGGCTGTTCGTTGGCGGCCCAGCTTCAGTGCAACGCGGGAGGAAAAAAATACACTCTTGCGATAGGATTTGAACTCACAACCTCTTCCAGGCGATTCCTTTAGCGCTGGCCAACTGAACTAGGTCGGCCTATGTTACTTTGATACACTTTGTTTTTTTTAAATTGTACCACCTCGCCTTTTTACAAGACAGCCATCAATTTATATACATGTTCAAGTGATCTGTCATCAATGATCCTAATAAGCCGTCTCCGAAATTGGTAATCAGAGGATGATGAGGGTGCCCAAAAATGAAAGTATTGAAGGAATGAGGGAAGCAACGAAGGATTCTCGTAAAAAGGAAGGAACAATCTGGTGGACAATTAAACGGGGCAAGGAAGGAATCAGTACTATATGAAATAAAAAAAGGATTCTTAATATGCATGATTGAGAAATATGATGGACAATTAAACGGGGCAATTAAGATATATTCCTTCCCAGGACACACTTGAATGCTTGCCGCATACTAATATAAGGCTGGTCATAGTGGGGAGTAACTTAGACTAGTAACATACATATGTTACTAGTCTATGTTACTACCTCTATAGTGTATAGTATCATAGGTGGTCTTATTTATTGCCATGCATGACACATAGTAGCACCATATTTATTATGTTACAGTATCTACCTATGTTACTATAACCATCTCTTTCTTCTTTAATTGCATGCCACATAAGCATGTTTGCGAGTCCCAAGTATATGATACTACTTATGTTACCCCCACTATGGTCAGCCTAATAGGATTCCTGATGGGATTAAACGCAGGCTTGGTGATAATTAATAGGGACTATTAAGAGAGATTCCTAAGACACATTGTTTATGCTGCGCAGAAAATTAAGAACGGGATTCATGCATACCTGCATTGCATGTTGTAAATGGGGTGCCCTTTACAACAAGGAACTTGCTTAATATGTGGGCTAAGGAAATAGGATTCAGACTAATTAAGCGGCGGTTGGGGCCATGGCGCTGGCGTTGCCGGATGGCCCCAAGGGATCTGCGACGGAGCTCATCCCCATGGAGGACGGGAACGGCTCGGAGTGCTTCAAGTGCGGCAGGACGGGCCATTTCCAAGCCCAATGCAAGTGCCCCCCCCCCCCTCTGTGTGATCTGCAAGCAGGAGGGGCATGCCTCTACCTACTGCCCTTCGAGGGAAAAGCACTTGCACCTCTAGATCATGGGTAGTGCTATTCCGGGTGAGGGCTTTTTCTGCGTTGAGTTTGAAGAGGATGAGGCTGATGTGGGCTCATATCTGAAGGCAATCAATGGAGCTGTACTGTCGGTAGACCCGGGTAAGCTCAACGTTCGCACTCTCAAGCAGGAGTTGAAGCACATTGTGGCGGGTGTCGGTGTCAAAACCAGCGGATCTCGGGTAGGGGGTCCCGAATTGTGCGTCTAAGGTCGATGGTAACAGGAGGCGGGGGACACGATGTTTACCTAGGTTTGGGCTCTTGATGGGGGTAATACCCTACTTCCTGCTTGATTGACCTTGATGAATACGAGGATTACAAGAGTTGATCTACCATGAGATCGTAATGGCTAAACCCTAGATGTCTAGCCTGTATGATTATGATTGCCTCTACGGACTAAACCCTCTGGTTTATATAGACACCGGAGGGGCTTAGGGTTGTACAAAGTCAGTTTACAGAGGAAGGAATCTTCATATCCGAACGCCAAGCTTGCCTTCCATGCAAAGGAGAGTACCATCCGGACACGGGATGAAGTCTTCTATCTTGTATCTTCATGGCCCATCAGTCCGGCCCACGTCACATAGGCCGGACGCCCGAGGACCCCTTAATCCAGGACTCCCTCAGTAGCCCCTGAACCAGGCTTCAATGACAATGTGTCCGGCGCGCGATTGTCTTCGGCATTGCAAGGCGGGTTCCTCCTCTGAATATTCCAAAGTAGTCTTCGAACACAGATAACGTGTCCGGCTCTGCAAAATAAGCTCCGCAAAGAGTATAAGATTTAATAAGTCCCATCTCGACATCTTACGTAGTGACGCCATACGTCTCCTTGGGTCATTATTTCGAACCGTTTTTTAGCCTCCCGCTCCGTGTTTCGAGATGCGGTTTTCATTGGCATGTCTTGTCGAAGCAGAGATCGTGTCCCCTTATTGCGGGATTCTCATCAATACGGGCGTGGGTAATCCAACCGCGCCGTCTGCACGACCCTTGGGGAATAGGCGAGTTTTAAGGCGAATGGGGAGGCGCTTGATATTCGCTGCCTTTATAAAGAGATAAGGATTCACCTTTTCACCCACGCCTTCTTTCTCTCTGCCCACCCATTCTCGAGCTCCAGCGCCCAAGCTTCCATCATTTCCGCCTAAAAAAAGCACTCCGACCATGTCCGGATCTGGAGCGCAGGGCAAGTGGATGTCCTCCTCCGTCACGGAGAAGGACATCACGAAGCTCCGGGAGGCGGGGTACTTGGCCCAGGAAATCACCCACCGGCTTCCGACCAAGGGGCAGATCACCCCCACCCTGAAGCCCCATGAGAGGGTGGTGTTCATTCACCACTTCGTCCGCGGGTTAGGGTTTCCTCTCCACCCCTTCGTCCGTGGACTCATGTTCTACTATGGGCTAGATTTCCATGATCTGGCCCCCAACTCCTTCCTCAACATCTCGGCATTCATTGTTGTGTGTGAGGCCTTCCTCCGCATCCCACCCCACTTCGGATTGTGGCTAAAGACTTTCAACATGAAGCCAAAGGTGGTGGGTGGTCAACATGCAGAGTGCAGAGGCGCTATGGTGAGCAAGATGTCCAACGTCACGTGGCCCAAAGGCACTTTTGTGGAGACCGTCAAAGGGTGGCAGGAGTAGTGGTTCTACGTAACAGAGCCCCGCGACACCACCTGGGGCGCGGCTCCCGAATTCAAGTCCAGGGCCCCAATGCGGCTTACCTCCTGGCTAGAGAAGGGCCTGGACTGGGCGTCATTGGACGAGGTGTCAGCGCTGCAGATGCGCATCAAGAGCATGGTGGACAAGAACATCAAGCTTGTCAATGTGATCCAGGTGATGCTCTTTCGCCGGATCCGTCCTTGCCAAAGCCGGACTTGCAATTTATGGGAGTTTGATTCCGGCCAAGCACCAGACCTTGCAGCAGTTCTTCGGCTCCACGCATGAAGGCATTTGGAAGGTGCTTTTCAAGGCCAATGAGACGTGGCCGTAGACGACCGAGGACCGTGGGTATAACCTGACCCATCCCGCCAGTTTGGTAAGCTTTTCATATTTTAAGGTGTATCCTTCACCTGTACATTCAAGGAAGATATCTAAGCTTCCCTATCTGTCTTTTCAGGGCTGGACAAAGAAGGCGGAGCGGATCCAGTGTCCGGCTCTGCTGCCCGAAAATCCAGCAATCCCACCAGCGAAGATGTGGTTCGGCGCCCTACCAGTATTTGGAGAAGAAGGCCAAGGAGGCCAGAAGTGGCCTCCGCCGTAAAGGCACTTCGGACGTGACGTCCGAAGACGCTAAAACCCACTCCTCCGTCCCTGCCGAGGACGAGGAGGAGGAGGAGGAGGAAAGAAACTCTCCCCGGGGGGGGGAAGGAAGAAAAGGGCGGCCTCCATGGACGTGGAGGCAGAGGCGTCCAAGAAGGGGAAGGTCTCCCTCGCGGACAACTCCGCGTTGGACACCGATAGCAGCTCCGAGTGGCGCCCCAGGGAGAAGCCCCTGGCTGAATCGTAAGTACTCGAAGGCACTTATACACACATATATCCAACTTCTTTACTTCGTGGTTTTAATATGTCGAATCATGCACTACAGTCCGGCCCACGCCTGCCCCGGGCGATCCTCATCTTTGGGGAATTCGCTGGATCCGAAGGTGATGGACAGCGGGTCACTTCCGGCGGCCTCCTCTCCCAAGGCCATGGATGATGCCGAGGTGTTGTCCCGAAGGACCTCCCCAGGCCAGCGAGAGATACAGGAGGCCGTCAGGGTGGTGCCAGAGGGTGATACCTCGGCCGCCGGACACATGGGGGAGCAAATCCCCCGGAGACTAGCGTTGGGGGCCATATCCAATTCGGCCCCCAGCCAAATACTATTACGGAGGTCCATACGGCTCCGGAATCAGGCAAGTAGCTTCCTTCGAAAGAAGGAGGTGCACCTATTCCACCGGTGACCTCTATCCATCCAGAGGCACCAGATACTTTAAGCACTGCAAAGTGCTTCCATTGTTGAGGAACACCGTACCCTCATGGATGCAGTGGTTGAAAGGGTTCGATCCGCTAAGATCGTCTTGGACGAAGCCTGCACCACCTTCTAGCGTGCTTTGAGGTATGCGACGTAATTTATGCAAAAAGAATGTCATAGTATAGACATTAGCCCCTGAGACTATGTCCGGTGTTCGGAAAGAAAAGCCGGACAGAGGATCAAATAATTTTCGCAGGAGACTAACCATACATGTCTATGTAAATAAGCAGGCGTCGATGCTGGCTGCGACCTCCCACTCTGCCGAAGTCTCCAAAGCTGAGCGAGTGCAGAGCAGCCCAGAAGAGCTCGGCCGTGTGAAAAAACAACTAGAGGACAAGCAAGGTATGCAATGGCCTATTTAGATCTAAAAAGATATGAATTGTTTGTGTTGATCATGTTATCATGATATTTCGTAGGTGCTGCGACCGAGGTGGAGTCCCTCAAGAACACGCTGGCCGAGGCCCAGAAGAAAGCGGCGAAGGAACAAGCCGCCCGCAAAAAACACGAGGCCAAAGTCGGGGAGGTCCAGCAGGAGCTCCAGGACGCCGTAAAGAAATGTGAGTCCTTGGAACGCAATATTGCGGACCAAGAGTCCGAACTTGCCAAGGCTCGCCAAAGCGCACAAGAGGCCCGGGTTGAAGCCCAGGGTGCCCTCCAGGAAATCCAGGAGGCTAGCAAAATCGCGGCGGGTAAGGCCTTTATTATTCAGAGCAAATATGTGAAGAAAAGGTACCTCTTACTGACCCGGATTTGGAGTTCTCGGGGGCGTTGCGGATCTGCGGCGCGATGTTCTTGATCTTGCGGAGTTCTTAGAGCGAAGAAGGGAGCTCAACGGAGAAGCTGTTCTGGTCACAATACCTTGCGCTACAGCATCCGGTGCCCTTTAGCGATCAGCTGAAACAGCTGACCGAACTGCATAGGGTGGCCGAATTGGTCATGAAGGATTTGATAATCCGTCTATGGCTGCCGAAGCCATACCAGCCTTCTACTTCGGGCTCGTGAAGCGGTAGGTCGATGCCTGCCCTCGGCTTGATGCCATCAAGCGGTCGGTCTGCATCGAAGGTGCGCGGATGGCCTTCGCCCGTGTCAAGGTGCAGTGGTCGAAGATGGACGCCGTCAAGTTCGCGATCGAGGGACCGCCCGCGGGCAAGGAGCACCGCCCGCCTGAGCCGTATTTTGATGATGTCCTGAAGGGATCCCGCATTGTAGAGGGCCAGTGTGCAAAAGACATTATCTTTGAATGAAGACATTCATGTTATCCCGTCCTGTATCATGAAACAAAGCCGATGTGTAATATAATGCTTGTTTTTTATTTAAAATTTTGCCTCCTGTGCGGCCGTTTTATTAAATCTGAGAGTTGGCGATTAAATCGGCTTCAGCCCCCATGTAGGTAGTACGGGGGTGTTCGGGTTGAAACCTAAACACTCTTGATCCAAGAGTTTGGTCCGTGATGGAGGTGATTAGTGGAGCGAACCAAGCAATCGGACTATGTTCGATAAGCAACAGGGCTATTTAACATGCCGAGACCAAGGGGGAGCCGCGTGCGGGTCCTGAAAATAGGTAGAGTGGTCGTCAAGAAGACCACCTAGAGATTCTCTCATACATCTATGCTGCTTGCCGCCTTGGTATATCCATCCTTCGAAAGGATCGATGATCAAGCCATCGTGAGGGGCCTATGGAAAAGAAACCAAAAAAGGATAAAACGAAAAGGAAAAGTATGTGTGCCCGGGGGAGGTCGAGCCGTATTATGGACCACAATCGAGTTGTGCCTCCGTCTTTGCCCATGGTATTTTGAGTGCGTAGTTATGTACGCGCGGCACGTACGCCGCCATTTGGTCGGGACCGAGATGGAGACCGAATTGCTAGTCGAGCTCCTGACGAGCTGGACTGTCATGCTGCGGAGTAGTCCGGACTCGTTTAACACTGTCCGGGAACTTGGCTGATGAATTATTGTTCTGCTTGATAAGGCCGCTCTGTACTTCCGCTGCTAGGGCCACAGTGTGCTCCTCGGTACAGAGGGAGCGTTCCGTGTTTCCATTGACCGTTATGACACCGCGTGGGCCGGGCATCTTGAGTTTGAGATAAGCATAGTGTGGCACCACATTGAATCGAGCAAATGTAGTTCGTCCAAGCAGTGCCTGATAGCCAGTGCGGAAGGGGATGATATTGAAGATCAAGTCTTCGCTTCGGAAGTTGTCCGGGGAGCCGAAGACGACTTCCAATGTGATTGAGCCCTTTGCAGCGGGCCTACACCTAGTATTACTCCTTTAAAGGTAGTTTTTGTGGGCTTGATCCTTGATGGATCGATGCCCATCTTGCGGACCGTATCCTGATAAAGCAGGTTGAGGCTGCTTCCACCGTCCATGAGGACTCGCGTGAGGTGGAATCCATCAATGATTAGGTCGAGGACCAGTGCAGCTGAACCGCCATGACGGATACTGGTCGGATGGTCCCTGCGATCGAAGGTGATCGGGCAGGACGACCATGGGTTAAATTTTGGGGCGACTAGCTCTATCGCATAGACGTCCCTGAGCGCGCGTTTGCGCTCCCTTTTGCGGATATGGGTAACATATATCATGCTCACCGTTTTGACCTGGGAGGAACTTCTTCTGTCCCCCTGTGTTCGGCGGACGGTGTTCCTTGTCGTCGTCCTCACTTTGCGACCCCCTTCTCCTTGTTCTCGGTATTTAACTTACCAGCTTGTTTAAAGACCCAACAGCTTCTGTTGGTATGATTGGTTGGTTTATCGGGGGTGCCGTGGATCTGACATGGATGATCGAGTATGCGGTCCAAGCTGGATGAGCCCGGATTGTTTCTTTTAAATGGCTTATTTCGCTAGCCGAACTTGAGCCACTGAATCCGGCGTTGACCGCCGTGTCATCGGTATTGTTACCGTTGTTTCGACGCTTGTGCCTGTTGCGTTGGGTCTTGCCGTTGTTATTTCTGGCTTCAAAGGTGCTAGGTTCGCTTGCATTATTATTGCCACGGGCTAGCCAGCTATCTTCGCCCGCGCAAAAGCGGGTCATAAGTGCTGTGAGGGCTGCCATGGACTTCGGCTTTTCTTGGCCGAGGTGTCGGGCGAGCCATTCGTCGCGGATGCTATGCTTAAAGGCCGCTAGGGCTTCGGCATCCGGACAACCAACGATCTGGTTCTTTTTAGTTAGGAACCTGGTCTAGAATTTCCTGGCTGACTCTCCGGGCTGTTGAACTATGTGACTTAAGTCATGGCATCCGGAGGTCGGACGTATGTACCTTGGAAGTTGTCGCGGAAGGCATCTTCCAAGTCCTCCCAGCGGCCAATAGAGTTTTCTGGCAGGCTGTTTAACCAGTGCCGAGCTGGTCCCTTAAGTTTTAGCGGGAGGTATTTGATGGCATGAAGATCATCGCCGCGGGCCATATGAATATGGAGAAGAAAGTCCTCAATCCATACCGCGGGATCTGTTGTTACATCATATGATTCAATATTCACGGGTTTAAACCCTTCTGGGAATTCGTGCTCCATTACTTCATCAGTGAAGCTGAGTGGGTGTGCGGCACCTCTATATCGGTCCAAGTCGCGTCGTAGCTCGGATGAAGTCCGTCTGTGGTTTTCGGCCCGGACGTGGTTATGCTTGTCACGTCCGGCTAGATAGCCGTCATCGCTCGTCGGGGCACGCCCCCGCGATCCGTAGATCGATCTGCTCTGACCTGCTCTATTTTCCAGCTCCTGCCGCAGGTCATATGTATATTCCCGAGCTGTTGTGTCTCTACCTTTACGGCGAGGTGGTATTGGCTGGTGTTCGGCTTGAATTGTTGTTTTGTCCCGGCCACGTGGTGGTCGGTCAGCCGTGTTACGTGTTGATGATACGGGGTCTAGTGCCTCATCGTCGCATTGGGGTAGAAGTTTACGCTTCGGGTAACTTTTGGCTGGGTGCTCGAGGCCGTATTCCTCGGCTATCAGGACATTAGTCCACCTGTCGTTGAGTAGATCTTGATTAGCTTGAAGCTGCTGCTGCTTCTTTTTCAGGCTCCTTGCAGTGGCTATTAGCCGGCGCTTCAAGCGCTCCTGCTCATGAGGTTCCTCAGGCACGATAAAGTCTTTGTTGCCGAGGCTCACCTCATCCTCGGAGTGTGGAAGATAATTGTTGTCCTCCGAGTCTTCATTTACGGCCTATTCATCAGGACTAACTTGCCCATCTTCCCGATCGTCCTGTTCGGAGGTTGGCTCGACAGGTTCTTCTTCATCTTCGGCATCGTCCGGAGTATTGTTGTCTCTCGTGCCGGTATTGCTGTCTTTTCCACGGCGTGATTTAGAGCGGCGCCGCTGATGTCGGCGCTTTGGTTGTATCTCAGGAGGTTTATCCTCGACTGGATTCTTCTCGTTATTGCCGTTACCCTCTTTGTGTGTATCCACCATGTACACGTCATACGAATTGGAGGCCGTCCAGCGTCCGGTAAACGGCGGGTTTTGGGCCTGCTCCTCTCCGGCATCGTCGTCCATACCGTCGATGTCTTCGGAGCCGTAGTCGAGCATGTCAGTTAAGTCCTCGACAGTGGCTATGAAGTGGGTGCTGGGTGGGACGTAAAATTCCCCGCTCTCAGCCCCTAGTCCAGGCTGGGTATAGTTCGGACGTTGCTCCTCTGTAATGACGAGGGATCACATCAAGTCCAAAGCCTCGCTTAAAGGCAAGGTTTGGCCAGGGAGAAGAGAGTCTGTGGAGTACGAAGGGAAGGGAATTCCATGGCCGAGCTCACACGATGCTGACTCCGGGGGTTCGGAGCCAGTGTCCGGAGAAGAGTCCGGCTTCATGATGGTTGCCAGCGACACTACTTCCTCCGGCTCTCCCATACTGGGCTTAGTGGTCGCAGATAGTCCGCCAGGCTCAAGAATCCCGTCTTCGGACCCGGCGATGCGCTCCGGATGTAAGGCCAGAGCGGAGGTTGGGGTCATGAACCCTTGGAAGATCAAGTCTCCTCAGATATCAGCGACATAGTCCAGATTTCCAAAACTAATCTGGTGACCTAGTGCGTAGCTGTCGATCTGCTCTAGACGGCCAAGCGAGTTGGCCCAGATCTGGCCGCCGCCGAATCTGAAGATCTATGCGGGAGAAAACCTCCCCAAGGCGGCATTGTTGTAGGTGACTGATGGAGCCATCAAACCTTCTGATGACAACACAGCAGAACTCTCAATGAAAGCACCAATGTCGGTGTCAAAACCGGCGGATCTCGGGCAGGGGGTGCCGAACTGTGCGTCTAAGGTCGATGGTAACAGGAGGCGGGGGACACGATGTTTACCCAGGTTCGGGCCCTCTTGATGGAGGTAATACCCTACTTCCTGCTTGATTGATCTTGATGAATACGAGGATTACAAGAGTTGATCTACCACGAGATCGTAATGGCTAAACCCTAGATGTCTAGCTTGTATGATTATGATTGCCTCTACGGACTAAACCCTCCGGTTTATATAGACACCGGAGGGGCCTAGGGTTGTACAGAGTCGGTTTACAGAGGAAGGAATCTTCATATCCGAAAGCCAAGCTTGCCTTCCATGCAAAGGAGAGTCCCATCCGCATACGGGAGGAAGTCTTCTGTCTTGTATCTTCATGGCCCATCAGTCTGACCCACGTCACATAGGCCGGACACCCGAGGACCCCTTAATCCAGGACTCCCTCAGCAAGTGACTGGGACCGGCAGATCTCGCAAGTGGGCGATGATGATTTCTCTGTTGTCTTTCCCTCGGCGGACCTGCTCCACATGGCCAAATCCAGTGGAAAGCTTTTCCTGCCTCGCACCGACATCACGGTTAGGGTGCACAAGTCCATCCACGAGGAGGTGGTTCCCATGTCCATGCCGAAAGTTTGGGTTTGTTTCCATGGCATCCCCAAGAAGCACCAGCGGGCATAGCGGCTGATGGAGGGCCTGAAGATGCTGGGCCGACCAATCGTGGTCGACGAACTCTCCCTTATCCGGTTGGGGCCGGTGAGGATGAAGCTAGGCTACAAAGCGCCAGACAAGTTGAATGGATTTGTGCAGGTTTGGTTCAACCATGAAGGCTACGATATCAAGGTGGAAGTGGAGCGCCTGCCAAAGCGCCCGGGGGACGGGCCGGCGGCTCTCAGCCCTAACGACGGCCGTCCGACAAGCGTGGCTCTCTCCCCCCGGAGGTGGGCTAGCTCGGGGCCAGGCGGGCGCCCCGGACCAAGCAAAGAGGTCAACGGCGGCTAGGGATGACAGGCCGGAGGCCATCAGCATGACGTGGAGATGGCATGCCAGGAGGACGAGCGCGAGGAAAGCATGCCGGACACTTCGATCGATACTGAGACCTGGGACATGCTGGGAGCAAAGGAGGACGAGATGCCCGTGGACAAGGGCATGCTGGAGACGGGGACGCTCGCGACTACGGATGCTGCTGCTGTTGAGATGCCTGTGAGCAGCCCACCCACCGTCTGTTCCCTGGAAAAAGCTTTCGACCAATACGGCTCCAATATCAAGGCTCTCCCTGCCCCCGCTGCCTCCAGAGGTTTGTCGTTGCCAACTAGGGTGGTGGTGCCCTCGTTCTCGGCTTCGCCCAGGTTGTGGGGCCGATTCGAGATGTGTGCTCAATGAGCCCCCCTCTGCTCCCCGCAATCGGGTCGGCGCTCCTCCAGCGGGTCTGGGCATGCTCCCAAGAAGATGGCGGGAAGGAAGCCTGCGGGCAACCCTGCTGTGATGGCTCTTCCGTCTCTGGTTGGCCCGGCAACGGGCGAGCTGTAGGCGGCCCTCGGCACGGCCAGGGTTTCTGCCAAGGCGTGACACTCCAAGGCGACTCCAGTGCCTCAACGGGCCCAAAGTGCGTGATCCAAGGCGGTGCTGGGCGATCTCTCGTCCCTGGAGAATGCTCAACTTTGGCTCGCTGACAAGAATCTGGAATCCTCAGGTAACACCCCACCCTCCTTTAAAATCCTTAACGATTTCACGGATCCGCAACTAGCGACGATTCTTTCTGATAGTGGCATCTAGGTTGGCCCAGAGGGAGATGCGATTCTGCCCATGATCCGTGCATGAGAGGAAGCCCAAGTTGCTCTGGCCGCACCTGCGGCATTGTCCAAGGCCAATGCAGAGGCTTAGCGGGCCGACCAGCTCTAGGAAGCAGTTGGGGCTGTTTCTGGATGCTTGGATTCCCTGATGGTCGAGGGCGACGCTAAAGCCAGGGAGGCTGACGCCGCTCCGTCCACCAAAAAAAGAGTGGCAAAAGCGGTGACTTCTCAGGGAGTCCGCTTAAGAAATGATATCATCTGAATGCGATACTTGTTTTCGAACATCAGGGGATGTGGGCACGCTGGTCGGCGTACCCAACTTAGCGAGTATATGGCGCAGGAAAAGATTGATGTGGTAGCGCTTCAGGAAACGATCAAGTCCGGATTTTCTTTTAGAGACCTTGTGGCGTACGACCCCCTTCAGCGCTTCTCTTGGAATTGGGTTGCCTCGTCTGGCCACTCTGGCGGTCTGCTTCTGGGTTGTAATAATGATGTATGTGATGTTGTATGGTAGGAGCAGGGCGCATTTTTCATTTCTGCTACGATTAAGCACCGAGTTTCATTGGCCTCGTGGGCTATCGTTTGCGTGTATGGCCCAGCAGATCACTCTCGTTGGGCTGATTTCCTAGGGGAAATACAAGCTTTGGTAGGGCCCAAGCAAGCTGGCGCCATTCCCATCATCTTGGGAGGCGACTTTAATCTTATTCAGTCCGGCGCGGACAAGAATAATAGCAATACCGATTGGCCTCGGGTTTCGATGTTTAATAATGCCATTGCCGCAATGGCGCTTAGGGAAGTGGCCAGGACTGGCACCAGGTTCACCTGGACTAACAAGCAATTAGCTCCGGTGCGTAGTGTTTTAGACAGGGTTTTCATCACGTCGGACTGGGAATTCCTCTTTCCCTTGTGCACACTGACAGATGAAACACGCATCGGCTCTGATCACGTTCCGCTCATCCTAGCTTCACTACAAAAAAAGACACATCCGTGACATTTTGGGCCGAACGATTTTTTTTCCTGTCATACATATGACACTTCTATGACGATAATTGTGACTGTCGGCGTTCTGGGAATGGGGTTCCCCAGACATGCCTGCCATGACTGCTGCGTGGCTCAAAGGAGGCCAGGGCGGCCCACCTTCATCAACACAAGCTCAAGACCCTCGCGAGGCCAAGCCTCATGAGGCGGACGACCAAGAGCTTCCTCGAGCACGGCCTCGTCAGTGGCTCACGAGGAGGCGGAGAGTTCAAGGCAGGGTACCTCGCGAGGTGCCGTGGCGTAAGCCATGGCGACCAAGGCGCGCGGTCGAGGCGCCCGGCCAGCATGGCGTCCTCCTTTCCTCTTTGGTGCAAAGGGGCAAGCGCGAGCAAGGGCATCGAGCAAAGGCATCCGTTTGGTGCAACAAGACCAAGACCAGCCCCAGCGGCTGGAATGCGATCATCGTGGAGCCCAAGCGGCGTCATCACGAGCCTTTGGCGGCGAGGACCAACTTTAGTCGGGATAAGTGTACCCATTGTTCCCCTTCAAAATGGCCAATTGTTGGCGCCCTTCCCGCTCAATATTTGGGGAAGAGGCCCAGGGCCTTCGCTTATAAATAGGGGTAGCCACACTCAGAGAGCGGTGGGACGATCAGATCGAGCAGTCGGAATCCGAGAGAGAGAAAAACCCGTTCCTCAAGCTAGAGCGACGGGCACCATAGCAGTTCATCACACCCACCAAACGAGACCCTCGCGAGGCTGTTCTTCCTATCTTATTCTTCGTCGGCCCAGAGGCAATCCACACACACAAACTAGAGTAGGGTATTACACCTGGCGGTGGCCCGAACTAGTATAAATCTTGCGTCTCTTGTGTTGTTCTTGTTAGTAGTTTAGATCCCTGCGATTGGCCGAGTGCGAGGCGGTGGAGGATTGGATCTCCGCGCACCCCTGAGTTCGAACCTTAAGGGTCTGCGGAACCCGTGATCCGACATTTGGCGCGCCCGGTAGGGGCGCACGGAATCTGCCTTTCATTGCCTCGTTCTTCCTGCCACATAACCATGTCGGCCGCTCGTCGAGCCCGCACCGGCGTCGAGCCGCCCTCACCTCCCACGTCGCCCGGGCCGCTCCGTCGTGGCGCCCTCGTCGTTCCCCGTCACCCGCCGTCAACCCCGCCATCGGCCCGGTGGGGGGCGGGCAGCAAGCACCGCCCCTGCGCTCCCCGGCGACCTCATGGGGGAGGCCGCGCGGCTCCCAGGTCGCCCGCCCCCTCGCGCCGGCTTCTCCACTCGTCGCGGCCCTCCTCGGCGGCTCGCAAGCGCCGCCCTCCAGCCGCCATGTCAAGACATTCGTCCGCCGGGTCGGCGCCGCCTCCTGCTGCAGGGGCTCCCGGGCCGACGGGGTCGTCGGCCGAGGCTGACCTTGACTCTCAAGACCACCCCGCCAACTCGGCTGGCTCGGGCAGCGCTCCGCTGCTCTGCACACCTACCATCTGCCAGGTCGCCGTCACGGGACCCTCATCGGCGGCGGCGTCGGCCTCAATGTACTCTCGGTGAGGCCTTCAACCTCCTCTGCATACCCGGAGCGCTGCTGCCCGGCCCGGCCTTTTTTCGGGCATAGGAGGAGGGTCATCCAGCTCCTTGGGGCAAATCCGGCTTCCGGTGACCTTGGCACCTCGACAACTTCCGCGGAATCGGTCGACCCGACGCCGCCCCATCGGCCTCCCCTACAGCGCCATCCTCGGCTATCCGGCATTGGCCAAATTCATGGCTACAACTCACCGGGTACAACCTCATGAAGATGCCGGGAGCGGTGGCGTCCTCACCGTGCCGGGGAGACCGAGGGTGCGCTGCGGCCTTCGAGCTCACCCTCGGGGCGGTGGCAGCAGCACAGCCCGCCCGATCGGAAGCCCCCAAGCCCAAGGGGGCTGCGCCGACCAAGAAAAGCAGTTGTTCACCCAAGACAAAGCGGAGACCAGCGAGATACCGTCGATGAGGCGGGTCCTAAACGCCGCCTTCACCATAGGCGCCAACCTCGAGCCCGGCGGGAGGAAGCCCTTGTCAAGTTCTGCGTGCGAACAAGAAGGTGTTAGCACAGGAGCCCGATCAGTGGCTGGGATTCCACGGGGTGTGATCGAGCACCACCTCAACGTGTGCCCCAGCGTGCGTCCGATGAAGCGAAGCGAGGAGGCAGTCCACAAAAGCAGGCCTTCATTGTCCAAGAGACCCGCAAGCTAGAGGCGCGGGGTTATCCGCGAGTCGGTACCCAGATTGGTTGGCCAACCCGTGGTGGTGCGAAGAAGGGAGAAAGGAGCGCATGTGTGTCGACTTCACCAACCTCAACAAAGCATGCCCACGGATCGTTTCCACTCCCTCGCATCGACCGGATCGTCGATTCCACCGCCAAGTGTGACTGTTGTGCTTCTTGGGCGCCTTTTGGGTATCACCAAATCAAGATGGCGGTGGAAGGCGTGGAAAGGCGGCCTTCGACCCCGTCACGGAGTATCTTTGCTATACCAGCATGCCATTCGGGTTGCGCATACGCGAGGCAACCTTCCGGTGACTCATGCACATCACCTTGGGCCTGGCAGCTCGGGAAGAATGTGGAGGCATCGTCGATGACATCGTGGTGAAGTCTCGCGAGGCCAAGACCTTCATACAAGACCTGGAAGAAACCTTCATGAGCCTCAACACGGTGAGTCTGCGACTCAACCCAGAGAAGTGTGTGTTTGGAGTTCCCTCAGGCAAGCTCCTTGGTTTTCTCGTGTCCCACCGAGGCATCGAGGCCAACCGAGAAAAAGGTCAAAGCGGTGGAAGACATGAGTCCACGAAGACCCTCGGGGAGATCACGAGAAGCTCACGCCAGTAACGACGTTGGGCCGTTTCATCTCCCGATTGGGGGAGCGGGCGCTGCCTTTCTTCCAGCTGATGAAGAAAAAGGGGCCCTTCGAGTGGAGTGAAGAGGCCGACCAAGCGTTTGAAGACCTCAAGAGGTACCTGACCAGCCCTCGGTGATGGTGGCCCCGCCCTCGAGGAGCCCTTGGTACTCTACCTGCCAAGGCCTCCTTACTCCGCTAGCGCTGCTCTAGTGGCGGTTAGGGAGGAAGCGTCGAGCCAAGACCACGGCGGCCACCCGAGCTAAGGCAAGACCGAATCGAGAAAGAACTAGCGAATCGGCACCGCAATGGAGGAAGATCAGCCATCACAGCAGGCGCACAGGGGGCGGGGGGACCTCCGTCCATGCACCCGGCTTCGGGCGCCGACACCTCGGGAGGCACCACCGCTTCGGAGGACACCACCAGTACCAACGCCCTAACCTCGTTGAGCACCGGTGTGCTTGTCGATTGCCGTGCTACGGGATGCGAGGGCACGGTACCCATGCCATAAAGCTCCTCCGGCACTCCTAGTGGCTTCAGCAAGCTCTTGGCACTACTTCCGAGGTCATCCAATCAAGGTTGTCTCGGCATACCCCTAGAGAGGTGCTCGGGGCCCCAAATCGGTGGAAGGATCGCCGAGTGGAACATTGAGCTGCAAGCATTCAGCTCGAGTTGATGCGACCAGAGTCATCAAGGGGGCAGCGGCAGATTCGTGGCGAATGGACAAAGCGCCCGGGCCTCGGGGCGGCGATGATCGGTCCCTCTCCCGAGGCGCGAAGCGCCCGAAGGGTTGGGTCATGTACTTTGTGGGCGTTCTCCAGACAGGCTGGGCTGGGGCGATACTCACATCCCCTCTCGGGACAAGCTCTACTATGCCGTGCAGCTCTGTTTCGGCATGGCGAGAAGGTCTCAACAATATAGCGAAATCGAGGGGCTGATGGCAGTGCAGAAGGCTGCCGCTGCCACAGGGGTGGCGCCTTACCATCAAGGCGATTCGCAGCTCCTCGTCAATTTCTCCAACAAGGTGTACGAGCCAAGGGATGAACACATGGAGGCCTACCTTGCGGAGGTCCGTGGGATGGAGAAACAATTACAGGGGTTGGAGCTGCAGCCACGTGCTTGGGCACCAATCAAGAGGCCGGCGACATCGCCAAGCGAGCCTCCGGGAGGTTACCCGAGAGCTGGGTGTCTTTGAGGAGCGGCTCTTCAAGCCCTCAGCCCTGCCGCCGTTATCAAGCCGCGGCACAGCCTCGGGAGGAGCTCCGCAGCCTCCGACCTCGGGAGCCCGGCCTGTGGCCCGGCCTCGAGAACACGCCTGCTCCTAACAATGGAACCTCAAGAGGAGTCTTGGATCACGGAGCTCAAGAGTTACTTAGCGGGACTTTGCGGAGAAGGAGGAGGAGGCGGGCGTGTGGCGCGGCAAGCCACGACATACAACATCATGGATGGAGAGCTTTACCGAGGCGACCGAGCAGCGTATCCCCACGCTACATCACCAGGGAATAGGGAAGGAATTATTGGCAGATATACATGGCGGAGATTGTGGGCACCATTCATCGTCACGGACCCTTATCGGGAAGGCGTTTGAGCGGTTTCTATTGGCCCACGCTCAATGGCGCCATCGACCTCGTGAAGGCTTGCGAGGCTTGCCAATTCCATGCCGAGCAGATCCACCAGCCAGCGGAGGCACGCAAACCATTCCCCTCACTTGGCCATTCGCGGTGCAGGGGCTGGACATTCAGGACCTTTCCCTCGGGCGCCAGGGGCTATCGCTACCTCTCGTCGTCGTGGACAAATTCACCAAGTGGGCGAAGTCGAGGCCGTCCGTGCCATCCCGCTGGTTCTGCGGTCAAGTTCATCAAGGGCATCGTGAGCGGTTCGGTGCGAACGCATCATCACCGACAACGGTTCGCAGTTCACGATAACCTTTTAAAGCGTCTTGTGCTAACCTTGGAACGCAGATATGCTACGCTTCGGTGGCGCACCCCCGCAGCAATGGGCAGGCCGAGCGGGCCAATGCAGAGGTCCTGAGAGGCATCAAGACTAGGACGTTCAAGAAGAAGCTGGAAGCCTGCGGCCGAGGTTGGTACGACGAGCTCCCCTCCGTGTTGTGGTCCATCCGCACAACTGCGACCAAGCCAACCGGAGAGACCCCCTTCTTCCTGGTCTACGGAGCCGATGCGGTCCTCCCTCACGAGATCAAGCGTCAATCCGCGCGGGTCCTGGCGTTCGATGAAACGCAGCAGGGCGCCATGCGGGGGATGGCTCTTGTGCTGGGGGAGGAGCACCGTCGGGAAGCTGCTCTGCGAGCGGCAAGGTACCAGCAGGCACTCCGGCGATACCACTGCCGCAACATCCGCCCTAGAACTCTCAAGGTAGGAGACCTCATGCTCCGTGGGTCCTCTCGAGGAGGGACTGCATAAGCTCTCTCCCATGTGGGAGGCCCATTCAAGGTTGTTCATGTTTCGGGCACGGCTCCGTGCGCTTGGAGGCGCAAGAGGAATGCACAGACAAAGCGCGTGGAACATCGAGCACCTCCGGAGGTTCTACCCTGAATGGCCCGGGCACATGAAGAAGGCGAATGCTGTGAAGTGCATCTTTTGGAAAAGGCCCAGAGCACATGAAGAAGGCAAATGCACGTGAAGCGCATCTTTTGGAAAAGGCCCAGAGCACATGAAGAAGGCGAATGCACATGAAGTTCATCCTTTTGGAAAGGCCCGAAGCACATGAAGAAGGCGAATGCTGTGAAGCTCACCTCTTGGGAAGGCCCGGAGCACATGAAGAAGGCGAATGCTGTGAAGTTCATCCTTTTGGAAAGGCCGGAGCACATGAAGAAGGCGAATGTCTGTGAAGCTCACCTCTTGGGAAAGGCCCAGGCACATGAAGAAGGAGAATGCACATGAAGTTCATCCTTTTGGAAAAGGCCGGAGCACATGAAGAAGGCGAATGCTGTGAAGCTCACCTCTTGGGAAGGGCCCAGGCACATGTGAGAGGCGAGCGCCTGTGAAGCTTGCTTACGGGAAGAAAGGCCGGGCACATGAAGAAGGCCAGTGCTGTGAAGCTCGCCGCCCGTGACACTCTCACGTAACAATGAGTGGGGCTGTACACGCCACAGGGCTCCCTCCTCGCCCGATGGTAGCACTTAGCTCCGCACTGGTGAGAAGACGTCCAAGACTAGACTAGGTGCCGGACGCGGCTTTTCCATTTGCTTTCTGCAGTTGACTGGTTATTCCCATTTGAAGTTTTTATTGAAACTATCGCCCCGTTTTGCTCCGTGGTCCTTCGATCTTTTTCGCCCTCCTGCCTCGGTTTCTCTTCTGCTGGGGGCTCATGGCGAAGCCTCGGGAGCCCAGGTGTTCCTACCTATCGCTCAAGTTTCACGGCCACAGTCCACGGCTCGAGCACCCTCCCGACCATGCCTCACGGGCAGCTGGCATAAACAGGGGCCGGGTCGGCCGCCCACGCTGACCACGATCGAGTTCGCTTGCGAATGGCGCCTGACGAAGGAACAATAACAGGATAACAAAAGCAGTACATTAATTAACGGCGTTGCCTAAACATGCCCCCAGGGGCGAACATTATTCCCTTTTTGCGCGGGAGAAAAGGAAAGAAAGGACAAAGCGGTGAAGCACGCCCGTGCGGCTCTCTTGGGAGGCCGAGCCGCCTCGGAGCTCGGTCGGACTCCACCTCGCTTCACCGGGGCGTGGTGGCCGGACCGCTGCCACCCCAAGCGGCGTGGCGGCATGGGGGCTGGCAGCGGCCGCTCTTTGGAAGAATCGCCACCGAAGAAGAGCTGGTGAAGAGTGGGGAGTCGCGGGCATCGCCCGACCGCCCATGTGCGCTGCCCCCTCCGCCAGCGCGGGCTGAGTCCCGACCATGATCGTCGATCCTCGAGGCAGCACCCCTGCGGCGGCCGTCTTCCCCAAACACCCTCACGTGAGGGTGGCATCGCCATCGTGCTTGAAGTGCGAGGGAGCACCGGCGGCGGAGGCCACGCGCCTTGTGAGCGTCTGCCGGCGCGGGCGAGAACAAGTTCCTGCGGCGAGACCTCGGAGAAGCCCGAAGCCCGGCTGCAACAGCCATCTGCCTGGAGCCAGAGGCCACTCAGGGCGCCATCTGGGAGCTCACCCAGGAGGAAGCACGGGAGCTGAAGCCGGACGCTGAGCGGCTCCTCTACCCTCACCAAGAACTCCGGCAGGGCTTCAGCAGCGTGGAGGCGCGGCCTCGGGGGACGAGCGGCCGGGGCACGCCCTCCAACCATGGCCAGCTGCTCGTCGCCACGTTGAGAGCCTCCCTCACGACCGAGGGAGACCGCCGTGGAGGCCACGGGGTGCTTGCGAGGGCGACCTCGTCCACGCTTAGGCGGAGGAGAGGAAGATTCGACCTGGCGGCCCTTCCCCTTCTCTGCAGCCGAGAACTTCCTTGGTGGAGCCATGGAGAAGAAGGAGAAACAAGAAAGGATAGACTGGAAGGGCGCGCGCCGTTCCGTACTTATAGCTGGCGGAGGCCAACCGTCAGCCTCCACGATCACCAGTCATCATGCCCAACTCTGCATGCAAGGACCTGTTGAATCCGGGCAGTTACCAAGGCGTCGTGGGGATGCGGTGCGCCCACGTCAATCAACCGCCATCTGGCGACCAAAACCGCGAGCTGTTAGAACCTGACGCTCCGCGCTTGCCCTTCGCCTCTCTGCACGGCCTAGTCCGGGCGCGTCGTGGCCCGGGGCTCTCGCGGCGTTACGGAGCAGGGGTCCCAGACTTGCACTGCGGCCTGCTGCGTGGCTCAAAGGAGGCCAGGGGCGGCCCACCTTCATCAACACAAGCTCAAGACCCTCGCGAGGCCAAGCCTCATGGGATGGGCGACCAAGAGCTTCCTCGAGCACGGCCTCGTCGGGGCTGGCTCACGAGGCGGAGAGTTCAAGGCGAGGGTACCTCGCGAGGCGCTCGTGGCGTAAGCCATGATGACCAAGGGCGCCAGTTGAGGCGCCCGGCCAGCGTCGTCCTCCTTTCCTCTTTGGTGCAAAGGGGCAAAAGCGCGAGCAAGGGCATCGAGCAAAGGCATCCGTTTCGGTGCAACAAGACCAAGACCAGCCCCAGCGGCTGGAATGCGATCATCGTGGAGCCCAAGCAGGCGTCATCACGAGCCTTTGGCAGGCGAGGACCAACTTTAGTCGGGATAAGTGTACTGTTGTTCCCCTTCAAAATGGCCAATTGTTGGCGCCCTTCTCGCTCAATATTTGGGGAAGAGGCCCAGAGCCTTCGCTTATAAATAGGGGTAGCCACACTCGAGAGGCGGGGGACAATCGGATCAGCGGTCGGAATCGAGAGAGAGAGAAAACCCGTTCCTCAAGCTAGGCGATGGGGCACCACTTAGCGATTCATCACCCACCAGAAACAGACCCTCATGAGGCTGTTCTTCCTATCTTGTTCTTAAATCGGCCCCTGAGGCAATCCACACACCACAAACTAGAGTAGGGTATTACACCACAGCGGTGGCCCAAACTAGTATAAATCTTGCGTCTCTTGTGTTGTTCTTGTTAGTAGTTTAGATCCCTGCGATTGGCGAGTGCGAGGCGGTGGAGGGTTGGATCTCCGCGTGCACCCCAGAGTTCGAACCTTAAGGGTCTGCCGGAACCCGTGATCCGACAGTGACAAAACCCGGTATCATCATAGATGTGGTGGGCTCCTACTTCTATGACAAAAAATCATGACAGAAAATGGGCTTTTCGTCTTGGGCGGGCCGGAGACGCAGCTGCATGACATTCTTTGGACCGTCCATGACGGAAAAAACAATGGTAGAAGCAAGGGCGAGGAAAATTTCGGGGAGTTCCCGGTTACGGTGGGAGGTCGGGGGCCGAGCGATGCGCGCTTCTCTTGTACACGTACGCGCGTGTGTGCGAGGCGTTGGCTCTATCTGAACCCGAGCGAGGCGTTGGGCTCTAACTGAACCCGAGCGATTGCACTGCAGGCTACGCGTTGCTGAACCCGAGCGAACACAAGGCCGTTTCCTCCGTTCTGCGCTATGCCAGGCCTCATTTCCATTGCCTATTCCGTCCAAGCCCTCCCGATGAACACGACGCATTTCGTTGCCTCCCCATGAACACGACGCTTTCCGTTGCCTCCCCATGAACACGACGACGACGTTGTTTCTCCATCCCAACCCAGCCATGTACACGAGCCCTCACCGTACGTATGCGCGAGTAGGCGTTCGAGACCCCGCCCGTATGTACACATACGTGGCCGTATTTTCTTTCTTGCACCCTGGCCGCTGTACGTACGTGTACATGCTACGTGCGCGCCTTTACTACGACTCGTGTGCGCCTCTACATCGACCAGTATGTACGTACGCGTTCGCGAACAGAATGACAACGCTACGTACGCTTCGACCAGGTGGGTCCCAAGCGCCGGCACTTCCTTGCTGCGAAGATGTAGCTAGTGGGTCCCAGCGGTCGGCGAATCATTTTTTTCGGACGCACTTCCTTGTGTGCGAAGATGTAGCTGGTGGGTCCCAGCAGTCGAGAAACATTTTTCGCGAAATCGATGGCCCGTCCGGTGGGTCCCAATGTCGGTGGAGGAATCATTATTTTCAGCGTAATAAGGAGGCACTTCCTTGCTTGGCCATGGACCCAGCTGTCGCCTCTCCACGTCAGATCCACGTCCGATGGAAGTCGTTCCTTGACCACATTGACCACGCCCGCGCCCGAGAGCACTAGGGCGGTGGGCGACGGCGAGCCTAGGAAGGGGCGACGGGGAGCCGGGAAGGCAGCGACAGAGAAGCCCGCGCGGAGAGGAGTACAAGGGTTCACTGGTTCGGCTGCGGTGTGAGGCTGCCGTCGCCGCAGGGCCTGGCCAGCGGTGGGAATAGTAGGGGGATGTGAGGCCTCTGCGGCAGCACAACAGGCCACGGGAGGCAGGAGCATGCGGCGCGACCGGCGCTGCTTTGGGCGGCTGGAGCAAGAAGACCAGAGGTTGAAGAAGCACTACGGCCATTGGATGGACATCATACGGTCACTAGAGCTAGAATCATTCATATTAACTAAAGTTGACAAAGGCCCCCGTCCCAGTCAACTTAGTAGGCCCACAAGTCAGCCTCCCACCATGGTGGGTCCCAGCTAGCAGGGGGAGTATTCATTTTTTTGTGCGTAATAAGGAGGCACTTCGGTGGGTCCGAGTGACAGCTGAGGAACGTTTTTTCGCTAAATCGCTGACCCGTCCGGTGGGTCCCAGCGATCGAGGAAACGTTTTTTCGTGAAATAAGGTGGCCCGTCCGGTGGGCCCTCTTGTCGGTGGAGGAATAATTATTTTGCGCGTAATAAGGAGGCACTTCCTTGCGGCCGCTGGACCCAGGTGTCGACCTCTCCATGTCTGATACTCTTCCGATGAAGTCGATCGTTGACCACGTTGACCACGCCGCCGAGAGCACCAGGCGGTGGTGCGGACGATGGCGAGGCCTAGGAAGGGGCGACGCGGAGCCGGGAAGACGCAGCGATGGAAGCCCGCATGGAGAGAAGTACGAGGTTCACTGGTTGGCTGCGGTGTGAGGCTGCAATCGCCGCAGAATAACAGGGGTGTGGGTGAGTAGAGGATGGCACGGCCAGCGGTGGGAGTAATCAGGCGGTGAGGCCTCCGCGGCATCCTGACCGGCCACGGGAGGCAGGAGCACGCGACACGACCGGCAGTGCTTTGGGCGGCTGGAGCAAGAAGACCAGAGGTTGAAGGAGCACTACGGCCGTTGGATGGACATCGTATGATCACTGCAGCTAGAATCGTTTATATTGACTAAGTTGACAAAGCCCTTGGTACGAGTCAACTTAGTAGGCCCACAGCTCGGATTTGGTAGAGAACATATAGCCCATTTACAATTTGTAAGAATGTACAACCCATTTTTTAATTCTAATGGAATTTACTACAGCCCATTTACAGTTTGTTAAAAGTACAACCCAACTTCTAGCTAGGACAACGATTAATAATTTCAAACAACCGCTCAAAACAGAATTCAAAAAATTCCCACATTTTGATGGGATCGAAATATTTTATCCGAAATTTCTAGTCAGGTTAAATATAATTTCAAAAAAAGTTGTATTACGTTAAAATCCAACGAAATATTGCAGGCACCACAAGTAATGAAATTAAAATTTTCAAATTTCAAAAATAATATATTTTTCAAACTAATTACGTGTTTGGTGCATAGTAACTGTCCAGTTATTATAATTACATCCCATTTATTATTTTTTAAAGTCCATTTTCTTGTTAAGCCTAATGCATACCTCCTAGGAAAGTTTGCAGCCAGTGAGCGGAGAATAACAAGTTGACCGGATATTGTGTACAAGCTGTCGGCCCGATTGCATTGCTGATGTTGAAAAAAAGACCTGTGTAGTACAGTACAACCTAACATGGTTACTCAACCCACATTCAGCGACGCCGGAAAGGTCCAAACAAGGCTTCTGTACAACTTTTTGAAGTCACTGAGCTCAATTAATAACTTAAGAAAAAAGTTAGATTACAGTGGAACCTAATTAAAAGCTGTCACGAGCAAATAAATAATTCAACGGGTCCCACTTGTGTGTGTGCACGTGTGTGTGTGTGTGTGAGAGAGAGAGAGAGAGAGGGAGAGACCCATCGGTCGATGCTTGTAAATACATCTTTCAGCCATATGCATTGCTGATGCTCGGTAAAAACTTATATAGTTGACACAATCATATAGAACATCATAGCACACTGAACTTGCATACAAAAATTTCACGCAGGCGGCACAATCATGATGGAAGCAGTGGATCGCTATGGGAAGGGCTATGTTGAACCCAACAAAGTCGTACATAACGGTTCATCGTCTTTATCAATGACGGGGAAATATCTTGAATGTTGTGCAAAGAAAACAGACAAACAACACAATAAGTTCTACTAGCACATTAAGTTGACGTACCGCCCTTTCTAAAAAAGTTCAGGTACAAAATTAGAATAGGTCACAATCAAATGTACTGGCATATCAGTGCTTCACACCCATAGCTCGGATTTCACTAGTATCTGACAAGATTCAGTTGTTACCTCAAATTAGAGCACATCCAGGCAGCCAGCCCTGCCTCTTCTCCCAAAGAAGCAGTGGCCTCCGCCGCGCGATGGAGTAGGCCCTGTGCCATCCATCGTTCCAAGCAACACGGGGAATGTCTGACGTTGACTCCTGTAATGGACGTCGTCGATGGACCCTGGCACCAGCGGCGGTGGCAAGACTTCGATTGATGGATTGACCACTTCTTGACATGCACGAACACTCGATCTGGTACATCCCTAACGTGGTCCTGGCGGCCTTGGTGGCGACGAATAGTACAACCCGGTTCCTGCACGGTATCTCAACACCAATCACCTTGGTATGGTGGATGACTTCTTCATCCATGCCATAACCGTCGAGCCCAGCTATGCGGAGGAACAAACATACTTACGAGCTCACCTCCAAGGTTGTTGATAAGCTCGTTCATGGACTCGCTGTTCCAAGCACGTCGAGGCATGCCGTGGAAGGTAAGCTTTGTTAAAACTCAAGCTCGGAGGGCACCGAGCCCCATCCTAGGTGCCACCGATCAAAGCTCACCAGCGCCATCGCAGAACAAGCGCCGGAAGATTCGAACACACGATTGCGGTCGAAAGTTGTCCGAACTCGACGAAGAAATCAGCCGGTGGCGAACAGACTTCGACGAGCAAGTCACTTATTTGGATGCTGTGCGCAATGCCAAGAGCTTTGACAAGGTCGTCCGGCGAGACGGGAGGCGGTCGCCGTTGATGGTTACCATCAGCACTTTGCGAAGCAAACTGGTCGTCAAGCGCCGCCATGCCACTATTGGCGACAACCGCGCAGCAACCGAAGGCAGGGGCGGACCTCGGGATCTCGGCTCGGAGATCCGCGTTGACCGGCGACATGATAGTGCGCTTGAGTACAGAGAGTACAGGAGGGGGATTTGGGGAACTGGAGTAGGAATCGAGATTCTAGAGGTGGGGAGGCGCGGAGGCGGGGATGAAAAGGTAGCATGAATTTCGAGCACGCGCCAATATGCTCTCGGCGCTAAGCGCAGAAAACACCGTGGCGCCCACATGTCGGCCTAAGAGTCCTTATTCTTTCTTTTTGGAGAGCCGGCCTTTTTTGAGGATCTTTTGAGAGCCCGCCCGAGAGTCATAATTGACCTGTTTGGCATTGCGTTACTACTCGGCCCATATTCAACGACACCTCACTGGCCCAAACAAGTGTACATCATCGAAAAGACAACGAGCTCAAATTATATAACTTGAAAAAGGAGATATACTCGAACACGGAGAATGGTGATGCCCTCATTTAGCCCACCAAGAGTTCGAGACAATAAACAATTGAAACAACGATATATACAACATTCAAACACCGACTAGTGACTACTCTGACATAAACAGAAAGACATGATAGTTCATAAGAAGTCTTGCTACACCACCAAAACGCACCCATCTGCGGCGCTTCGGACTCTCGTGATCCGAGCGAGAATGACATTCTAAATAGAAGCAACTATTACATAGTAAGAGTGACATAGACGAGGATGACCAAATGACAAGGAATATGCATAACAAAAGAAAGAACTACCCATCCAAAACCAGCAGCAAAGACAACAAAGTCATTCGAAGAGATGATCCAACACCATCATAATTTGCAGCCCGCTTGACGACCGGTGATCCGGAGACACCAGTACTCCACCCTTTCGATGCAACAACCCAATTACCTATCAACCTGAAGGCTTGAACCACATCACTTCCTGTCGTAATTGAGACATCCAAGGATCAAAGTTAATCCGGATGCCTTTGTCATTCTCACCTTCTTTTGGCTGCAGGCTGTATCGTTGACAATCAGGGGAGTTTGCTCCCGAACTCCTAGGGCTCGCCGTGTAGACACAGTTTTCCATAGCAAACAGAGCCTCTCTGCCATCAAGGTCCTTGCCAACGGTGATCTCCTAGTTAATCGGATAATTGAGTCCGAGAAGAGAGTGTGAACCAAGGCTGTTTACCGCCTCCAACTAAAAATCCTAAAGGCCCCAACAAGCTGGTATCCTGCTCATAGACGTAACAGCCATTGTCCGGATACTCACGTATTACGGTGCTTGTATACGATGGGTTTTTGCAATATAACTTTTCCGGCTCATGTGTCCGAATGATCATCGGTCTTTTGCCGTCGTCGATTGAGCGAGGAACCAGTTGTGCTTCCTGTTTTTGGCAAAGGTGGTGTGATTACAAAGGGTAGTAATGCTGTAGGGACACTGCATCATATCAAAAGGACATGCATTGTTAATGTAAGATCAGCATTGTTCGAGTATGAGTAGGATAATGCAAGAAACAACATTGATATGTCCTGTTGGAACCGGGAGGAAAATACAGGAAATGTATCTGGGTTCAAAAATATAGAAGTGCCATGCATGGTTATACTCATGTTATCTACGCAATCGATTCTTCACGAAACTACCATGTCATGCATGTTATGTAATCATGTTCTGTCCTCACAAACAAATTATTCAAGGTAACTAACAGACCATGCATTGTTATATACTCGTGTTCTGTGGGTAATTTTTTTGTGAGGATATTGTTCTAGCCATTGATTGCTGAAGGGTGAATATAGGTATGTACACATGGTAAGCATTTAAGGATTTCACTACTTCCAAATATAGAGTTCTCCATATGCACATTTACTTCCCTAACGTATGGTTAGATGAAACCAACAGTGTGGTGCATGTTTCTACATCATGAAAATGAGGAAACTAACATGGCCATTGACACACACTCATATTTAGTAGTAGTATATAGATTCTTGTAAAATAAGGATAATATCCATATATTCCTAACCGTTTGATTATTCAGGTACAAATTGGCTGTAATGACATGGTCACAATCGCATGAATTAACTCATTCCAAATATAGCTGATTTATGGCGTCTCTAATACATTGCCATAGTTCTACTCAAATTCTGCTCAAACAGGATATGCCAATCATCACAAAAGTTCAAACAGTGTCATGGCGTCATCATTAACATGAGGCGGAAACAACTTACACGCCGTCCCAGCAATACGTGGTGCCATCTGCTTTGTCGATCATGTAGATGATGCCATTGTGTTCAATAGCATCACGAAGTGTGTATCAGCTTTGACGATGATCCACTGCGAGCGAGTTGTCTCCAGCTAAAGAAGGCACCGGCGTAAAGATAGGCGAGTCCGCGGTTGAACAAGGCAATTAGCTTGAAGTCTGTAATTCGCATGTCGTGTGGGCACTTGGCAGATTACAATCTTACGCAAAACAAGGTCCGTCCAACGGCGTAGTAATCTAGATGACTTGGACGCGATGGTAATACTCTATATAATCCAACGGAGGAAGGATAATCTCATGGGAGGCCGGAAGTTCACGAGCACCAACTTTTACCGTCTTCTCTGAAGGCAGCCATCCATGGGAGTTCATGCCGACCCAGTACATACATGCCAAGAAGTTTGAGCGATGGTGATCGGATCGATGTCGAGGAAATGATGTACGGCGACCCACTACATACCGCAAAGAAGTTTGGCTAATGGAGATCGGATTGAAGTCGAGGGCATCATGCACGCCTCCGTATCATGGTGAGCCAATCTCGCAAGACCAGATAGCAGCAAGCGGGGTGTCTTGAAAAGCTTAGGCCTCGCTTGGCGATGGCGTGTGCATGTCCCTCGAGCATGCAGCCAGCCGCATGCGCTCAACATATCCATACACGAACAACAGAGGTCGAGGATGTCACGAGGATATTGCTCAATCGCGGCTCATATGGATGTTGCGTGGTTCGCGTTCGCCATGGTGGAGTTTGGAAGGGCCTTGATTTATGGGGAGAAGGATGTCGGTCTTTGAGCGGCTAGCGAGGAATAGTGGTACTAGGGGAGGCAAGTGAGGCGGCGGTACAGGGGCACAGTGAGATGGAGATGGAGGCGGAGAAGGAGATGGAGATGGAGTGGTGCTATGGGAGCGGAGAGGGAGGCGAGGCGAGGCGCCAATGTGCTATACTAGCAGCGGTGACAGGTACGCATAATGCATGAGGTGAGGCTGACTTTGGTAACCGAACACGCCGCTGGACTAGTGTCGGTAGCGAGGTGTTGTCACTTCACTTTGTGAGGACCGGATGAATAGTATTTTGACCATCAAGTGTACCACAGTTGTACTACTACTACTACTACTAGTAGGTACATGAGTACTCGAAAGATTGTATAGCGGAAATAGGTCTCCGTGCTAGCATGCATGTTCACTTCATCGTTCAGGTATCATCCATATTGCGAGCAGAACCAAATTCTCGTGCATGCCCAATCAACGCTCTGCCGCGATGCATGCAGTGGTCGTTCTGGTGCATCAAGGACGGCATGCAGATCGTTCCACACTTGAGAAGAGGAAAAATGGAAAGGTAGAACGCGACAACAGAGGAAGAGAATGTTGCTAACGAGGCTAGGAGGGGATCGACCAGGAAGTTAATGCTCCACGCCTAAAGGTTTTGGGAAAACCTGATTTTCATAAGGTGACTTATACTCACCTAAACGGAGGGAGTATTCCTTAACCATAGAATGTTGTGTCTCCCACTCACGCGCTCAAAAAAAATTACGACACATTTTTTTCCTGTTTACATAGGTCCCACCTATCATGAAGGATGGGCACATACACGAACAGGTACGACTCATCAGTCTACCCGCATAGCCTTTTCGTTTAGTCTACCTAGTCGTCTAATCAACTACCTGCATGCCACTTCTCCCATTTACTTCTCCATCAGGAACCGATTCTCCTCGGCTTCTTCACCTCCCCTTCGTCTTCATTTGCATCCAAACCCCACTGCGTTCACATTGTTTTAACCTCTTTAAATAATCATCTACTACTTCAGTTAGACTAGCCATCTAATCCTAATTCTCCAAACCATAGCCCTCCATTCCAGCGGTTCCAAATGGCGAAAGAGATCGAGATGCAGGTTTTTAGCGTCCAACATGTCCTCGTCGAAGGCTCGATGCGCATAGTTGCCACCGTCACCGTCCACCCAAGGGTTGTTCGGCAGTGGATCAACAATGTATCCAACTCCCTCGAAAAGGTAGAGACGAGGGTCATCAGTCTCGACGCAGAGTACATGGAGCATGCCCCTGGGAAGATCCAGCGCACCATCGTCCTTCAGCTGTGCCTCGAAGATGATGTTTTGGTGTACCACATCATACACTCGCCCTCCATACCAGGTGAGCTTCATGATTTCTTGTCTCGGGAGGACGTATACTTCTGTGGGGCAGCCATCGAAGGGGACAAATAGAAGCTGGAGCCGTACAACCTTGATTTGAAAAGCATCACTGACCTACAAACCAAAATCAAAATTCCTGTAGAAGTTTGTGATAAACAGACACCATCCCTATTCGACGTAGCAAATTTTGTGCTCGGTACAAATCTTCAGAAGGGTGACGAGACGGTGGCATTAAGGTCGTGCGGATGGGAGAATTATCCCTTGACGTCTGAGCGGATAAAATATGCTGCCCTCGATGCCCGTGTGAGTTTGAGATAGCTGCAAGGTCCAAAGAGCTTGTTGCAAAGCCGTCTCCCACAGAGAATGAGAAGAAGAAGAAGAAGAAGAAGAAGAAGAAGAAGAAGAAGAAGAAGAAGAAGAAGAAGAAGAAGAAGAAGAAGAAGAAGAAGAAGAAGAAGAAGAAGAAGGAGGAGAAGAAGAAGAAGAAGAAGAAGAAGAAGAAGAAGAAGAAGAAGAAGAAGAAAAGGCTGCACCAGCAGGAGGGCATTATGGATGGATGAACTATTTCCTCTCTTATAAAAAAAATTATTCCCTCTCGGTGTATATTGATATAGATGGACTATTTTGATGGTGTGCATGTCTTTGGAACAGAGTAGTAGCATGGGTCCGCTTGACTATAAGGAACTATTTATCCGCATATATAGCTTTCTCTGCTACTCCTTCCAGTGATTGGTATGCAGTGCATGTGTCCGTAGACATGACAGCTTGTCCATGGAAGTTCAACTACGGCGACCATCACGTTTCATCTTGCGATTCCCACGACGCCTCTCCAACCCACGGCACCACGCGCCCGGCGTGCGCCTCACCCCTCTCGGCCGCACCGCCCCTCTGCCTTTGTGTGCATGACATGTGGGCCACCTAAAATGCGGCGAGCATCAAGTTTCTACCACAGCCACCCGCGATTCCCACGACGTCGCTCGAACCCATGAAACCACACGTCCCCCAACCTGCGGCTCACCCCTCTTGGCCCCACTGCCCCTCTGCCTACGGGAGCATTACATGTGGACCAGTCACCTATCGGGTCCACATGTTATTGACTCAAAGGTAGGTGTAGTTGTTGGAGATATGCCCTAGAGGCAATCATGTATGATGATATTTCCTATGTGTTTATGAATAAAGATAGTCCTTGGACATTATCAATGATGTGTATCAGCAAGTACGTGACTTGTTTGTGGGATTATGCATTGTATGATGACTGTCCTAAAAGGTCCCTAGTCGAAAGGGCTGTGTGGACGCGCAGCCGACTAGACTAGCATATTACACGGTCGATGGCTCGGTCTCACTAGCCATGGAGCATTGGATGCTAACCGGATAATATGGACTTGGAAAGGTCTGGTCGGATTCGACATAGTCGGATCCGAGTCGAGATAAGGTCCGAGTCGGACAGACCCAACTATGAGACGCAGCGATATGTCATCTGTGAGTCTCTAGTACAACATACGTTCTATGTCCTAAGACCTGAGTGACGCATGTACTGGATGGTGACAGACTTGCTTTGGGCCGACCAAACGCTACTCCGTGGTTGGGTAGTTACAAAGGTAGGTTTCGGGTTTGTCCGGTCCCATGTTTGCGAGACATGGTCGAGCAAGATGGGATTGCCCCTCCGATCGGAGAGATATACTCTGGGCCCTCGTGTGATCGACCAGAACAGCATGGCCATGCGACAAGGATTATGAGATAATCCGGACGTTGGTCGGTATCATTTGAACGAGAAAGAGGTCGGGCTAGCACAAGGATGACAGTCTACGCCTTGAGCCCGACAACATATATCGTCGCGCAAAGGGAATGTGTGACACGTTATGCAGGTTACGCCTAACCAGCTTCACGATCTGCTTGGTGGTCGGCACGCCTTGCTAGAGGCCGCTACCAACCGTGCATGTCGGAGGTGATCCGAATCGTGACCAAGCCGACTTGAACCTAAAGGGTCGCGGCTTAAGGGAAGGAACCTCGAGGTCGGTTCAGAGGACACTGGTCGGATGTGATCCGAATCGGACTAGGAACGTGACCGAATAGACTTTGGGCTTTAGGGTCCGTCACGAGGCCCAAGTGTTGAGCCCATGACGGACGCCTATATAAAGTGGAGGTGCGGCACACTCAGCGGTTGATCGCTTGGCGTTGCGGCTAGGGTTTGCATGTGTTGCGAATAGCCACCTCCACTCGCCGCCGGCGTGTGACCGGACCTAGCAGTCCGCCGCGACGACGTTCCTCCCGCACGAGCGGATACCGTTAGAGGCGGTGCACTTGCACCGCTCCGGCGAACTCGTACGTGGGATCGGACGACCGGCCGCTCGAGGGAGATCGGACGAGGAGAAGACGATACACTCGGACAAGCTGCCCCAACTCTTCTTCACTGCCGCACGCTGCTGTCTAGTGGTAACGAACTGTGATCCATCTCCCGTAGCATGTTCCTGGATGTTCTGTGCGTAGGAATTTTTAATTTGCAGTCGACGCACCCTACCGTAGAAGCCAACAGTAGTAAGGCGCTGAAGCTCAGTCCCGACAGCCCTGAGAGGGAAATGTAACTCCTGCGCCAGGGCTTGTGGTGCTCCCGCAGCACGAACTCGTGCAAACTCGAGATTTGTTTCTTTACTATACATGCACGCAACGATTTAATGGACATTGTAATATCAACATGTGATGGGGAGCTCTAAATTTGAATTTGAAACTTATAAAATGAAAAGATTCAAAACAAATAAACTGGGAGAGAGGGAGTATATCCTAGGATGTGTCCCATACAAAATAGTACAAAATAAGTCCCCTGGTTTGTCACCGCGAAGATTCGGTTAGAAAGGAGCACAACGTCTTCCTACTCGTACGGCAACAAATCGTCCGCAGACAACATGGTCCGCCTTTGACCGCCATGTGCAAGGTTCATGCTATCTTATTCAATCTCACCGTGGTTCCATCGTACCAATTCATGCGGTGGCCCATTGCATGGCTGATCCCAATGTTGGACAAAGGTTCTACAGGACCGGTGTCACCGTTGTAAATGTTGTGCAAATTGATGTTGGTACCCTCCCGTACATATGCAAGACAATCTCCACCCGCACCGAGCCTAACCTGTGAAACAATGGGCAGGGGGAGAATTAGGAAATGGACACGGAAGTAGTCTTTAGAATGCATTTACTACGTGATCAAACTCATCTTACCTGCTCATCGGAGGAAATCCGAGTGCCCCTCAACATCGGCATCTCAAGGGCGTCAACTTGCAACTCTGCCACGCCCTACCTGGAGACCCCAAGGAAACATCCTCGTGCGTTCCAAGGAACATCAAGATGAATTTGTATGAGTAGTTTATCTTGTGAGAGAAAAGGATGAACGAGGGAAGGCCTATAGAGATAGAGATGGACACTACTACTACCAATGTGCTGGCCCGTGCGTTGCAATGGATCCAAAGTAGTAGAATAATACTTGTTCATGTGCTTGAAATATAAACACTCTAGTTTTGATATACATGTGTCAGCAGACATGACAGCTTGTCCATGGAAGTTGAACCACAACGACCATCACGTTTCTTGTTTCTACCACTGCCACACCCACACGCGATTCCCACGACGCCGCTCTAACCCACGGAACGACGTCCCCCGACATGGACATGGATCCTCTGACGTGGCTATCACTGCCTTGCCCTGCCTTTCCTTCACTGACAGGTGGGACCCACGCTTATGGGTCCCACATGTCAGTGATAGAATGGTAGGATTGTTCGCGTCAGGGGATCCTCATCCCCCTGATGTGCCCCTCATCCCTCTAGGCCCCACCGCTCCTCTGCCTTTGTTAAAGTGCATGACATGCGGGCCAGCTGAACAGCGGCGACCATCAACTTTCTACCACAGACACACCCGATTGGGCGCGGTTTGCTGCTCACGCTCTTGTGCTCGATCCATACTCCCGCACCATCGAATTTTCATCCAGTGGCTCGACACATTTCGTCCGGGCATCAATCCTCGGTGGAGTACTTATGTACTACAGGTAGTTCCCTTGGTGTGGCCATCTACGCCTCGTAACGCCCCGACGCCCAGCTGTGGCACCCTCGCCATGGCCACGCCACCACCGGCCGGTTCATCTCGAACGAGTGAGTCGCGAACCACACCACCACCATGAGAATGACATGTGGGCCAGCCGCATTTAAGGTCCGCATGTCATTGACTCATAGGCCAGGCACTAAGCCACTAAAGTTCGGTCCCGTGGGCCCCGAGAGGGAAATGTAACTCCTGCGGCAGGCCTTGTGGTGCTCCCGCAGTACGAGCTCGTGACAAAACTGGAATTTGTTTCTTACTACTAATACCAACTAGTACTAGTAAGGTACACGTGCATTGCACGCATGAGATTCTGGTGGTTTGTGCATTATGCTTCTACATGTGGAGCTTTCTGGATTCTAACATGTGGCAAAATCTGGTGGAATGTAAGGTTAGGAAAGTTTAATTAACTTAGGTGAGTGTTTGGTTCAAGCCACACCTTAGGCAAGCCACACTAAGGCCCCACATGACATACACACAAAAAATGTGGCAAGATTCCCTTAGGCTTGCCAACTTGTGGCTATCATTTTGAAGAACTAATAACTTTGCCTAAGCTTAGTTGTGGCAAAGTTAGTTATGAATTAAGTTCAACCATGGAGTCTTCTAGATTATACATGTGGCAGAATCTGGTGGATGATATCCAACGGCCAGTAGTGCTCGGATTTGCCATCTTTGTACCGTCGGATTGGCTTCATCCAACGACCAACTTTCAAAGTTTTTCACACACTATATAGGGGGTATAGATATAGATGTGTCGGTCCATTGCAATGGATCCAAAGTATATCTATACCCCTATATAGTGTGCGAATAAGTTTGAAAGATGGTCGTTGGATGAAGCCAATCCGACGGTGCAGAGATGGCAAATCCGAGCACTACTAGCCGTTGGATATCATCTACATTCCACCAGATTTTGCCACATGTGCAATCTAGAAGACTCCATGGTTGAACTTAAGCATAATGCACAGATCTCAAAACACAAGCACTTCTCCTTTGTTCTAGAATCTTCCGTATCATAATTGCCCAAAATTTTTTCTACATGAATTGCCATTAGTTGTTTTTACTTTATGCTTTACAACGCACTATTCCATGAATCTTAAAATAGATTAGCTTTTTTATGAAAACTAAATGATTTTGAATGAGATGAACTATAAGTATTAAACGAACATATACATCATGCATATATGACTCAAAGCTTACATGCTATAATGTTGTATTTATTCATAATTTGGTTGCCAAATCTCATGCGTGCAATGCACGTGTACCTTACTAGTATCTATTTAGTGGAGTGCACTCTAAACACATTATCTATTTATTTTTCTCTAACCTTCCGTAGCCATGCAACCAAGCCACATAAGCTTCATGGGTGCCCCCCACATCATATTATTCATACTACGTTGATTGAAAAAAGATAAATCACCCAAAACAA
Source organism: Aegilops longissima (assembly GCA_021605205.1). Taxonomy (NCBI): domain Eukaryota; kingdom Viridiplantae; phylum Streptophyta; class Magnoliopsida; order Poales; family Poaceae; genus Aegilops; species Aegilops longissima. Next base: position 302,983,084 of record CM038682.1, read on the forward strand.
GATCTTCCGTTTTTGTTCCTACGTTGTTGTGCCGTGCACGTACCTACTAGTTGTATAGTGGTAGTACTAGTAATATAGTATTAGGAGTACAAACTTGGTACTAGTAGGAGTAGTACTAATCGGAATGCTCCTACTCTATCAACGAGCCCGTCGACACCAAATTTCTTGGCTTCCGTGCTACAGCTAGATCTTCCCCTCATTTCTTTTTCCAACCGGTGGCGGGGCGGGTGTCGGTTTGCTCAACGGCGGTCCCACATGAAAGTGAAAATGCTAGGCAACACACCTTCCCTAAGCTATGTGTCGTGTCGGACGGGCGTGTTGTACTCCCGATTCCCGGCGTGTGGGGTGCGGCCTTGACAGCAGCAGGCCTTTTCCTTTACCAGACAATGTGCCGGTGCGTTGTGACGGATCAAAAGTAGTAGAATAGTAGTATTTGTTCTCAAACTTGAAAGAAATCACTATTGTTTTGATATACTCCTAATATATTACTCCTCCGTACCTAAATATTTGTCTTTTTGAGATTTCAAATGGACTATCACATACGGATTATATAGACATATTCTAGTGTTTCTAGCAAGATGCCCGCTGCGTTGCGAAGTTGATGGAAAAGGTAAGCACAACTTATAAAATTGACGGATGGAGTACTAGTTACGATGATGCATATAATTAAGCAAAGGGATCGCACATGTCGGTATTATTTGAGCGAGAATGCAACAACACAATAAAATTAAGGCCACGATGATGCGATCGTAGTGGTGGTTCTGAAGGCAAGAAGAAAGATGGATCCACGAACGTCGACCTCCTCCTCCTCAACTTAGTGCGCCAGGGCCACCGACCGGCGGCTAAGAGCGCGGCTTTGTGGCAAGGTCGAGGTGCTTCTCAGCAAAGGCGTCCAAGGCTTCCAGCCGGTTGAGGAAGGCCAACCTCGTAGCGTCCTCACTGGACTTGTAGATACCTATGTACACGATTTTCTCATACACGTGGATGTGTAGTTCGACGAATTCTTGCAGGGCGAGGCGCCTCGCGGCGAGCGCAACCTCAAGGTGGACATTCTTCGTGGCGTCGGCGGGCAGTCGCAGGGCCACCAGTGCTTGAAAGAGATTCCGGCCATGGAGACCGATTAGGGTGGCAGGCAATGAGGAGCCCGGGCACGCGGGCTGGAGGAGTACGGTGATGTCATCCACGAGCTTCTTGATGACGGTGAACTTGTTGCTGGTGGCAACAATCATCTGGTCCAACTGAGAGTCGTAGTTGGAGTCGACGGTGGCCATCCACCAGCCGGTCTCCAACACCGTCTGGAGACGATCCTCGGCGCCATGCCGCAGGCCGTCGTCGTGGACCATCTGGCGCAGCCGCTGGCTGCTCACGCGCATCACCGCCATGGGTCTGCAGTGAGCTCTTTTGCACTTAGTGTAGGTGCTTAGGCAAATGCTTAGGTGCGTACGATGTGGTAGATGCATTGGAATGGAGGGGAGCCTTTATATGAGGGCAATGAGGGCAAACTGCGTTGCATTCACATCGTGCGGCCTCTTTTCCCGGACCTCCTCCCATTACTTCCCTCATGCATTAATTGAAGGAGGATGCATTGGCCGTTCAACATATCGGGAACCGATACTCCCTCCCTCGTCTGCATTAAAGCCATATCGAGGACTGCGTCGCCCGCTGTCAAACCGAATGCTCCCTCTGTCTAGGTGAGTATTAAGTCATCTTACGAAAACCAAATAGTAAACACATAGGCGTGGTGCATTAACTCTCACGTTGTTTCTTATTTTTTGACATAAATAGAGGAATCAACCAAGAAGAGATGTGGGACTATCAAACATGACATGCAGTGGTCAATTTGTTGCACAAGAACAAATACAACCCACGTCAGCACACACACATCTTATATAGCATCACATCCAATGGCTATAAAAGATGAATGAGACCAAATTATATCTCATCTAGATGAGTTCTAGCAAAACTGTATTAATAATACTTAGTACTCCTGCGCCATGTATCATATATTAGTATCATGTACTCCCTCCATTCCCTTATACAAGGCCACTATGAAAAATACATTTTGCATCTATATAAGGCCACTAACAGTAACCGAGGCAAAATTTAATGATGTTTTCTCGTACTAACAACTCATTTAATACTTGCATGCATGTAGTCATAATGACACTGTACTACTTCCCTCTTATTCCTTCCTTGCATGCATGCGGGTGTATTAATGATCCCAGTTAACAAGAAAAAAAGTTGGCTTGCAAAGTAGTCATTAAATTTTACCTAGGTACCTGTAATTTGAGTGTGTGGCCTTGTAAGTATAAGGGAATGGAGGGAGTAGTACTCAACTCTCTCTCTTTCTTCATTTAATTCTATGACACCTCATCAAAATTGCTAGGGCTAGTACCATTACAACCAGCCTTAGCAAATGCTAAACATTAAGTTCTCTCGTTTTCCTCTCCACCTTGGTCACCTAGACGGAGGGAGTATAGTGCGCGGGCTTTTCCTGTGCGGTAGGCGGGGCACTTCCGCCTAGTCGCTTCGATAGAGACGCGAGAAGACGAGGGAGTAGGCTGCTGCAAACGTAGGGCTGTGTGATTTGACAGCGAGTTACTGCTGGACAGGTGGGGGCCCATGATTTGACTTGCCATTATCATTTTAACTGCGGCGCTACGACCGGCGTGAGTCTCCTAGATTCCTGACCACCTCCATATAGGTGCATCTCCCAATGCTCCACCATGTAGTAGAGGTTGGCTCTTGCATGAGAGCCCACTTCTCAACTTTTTCCTTGCCTCTCTTTCCTCCACATATGCAAAAATGCCATGTAAAGCGCACTATTGTACTTACTTTTACTTGCTCCTACAGGTGCTTAAGCTTGCCACATAGGCATAAAGTCTGATGTGGCAAGTTAATCAGAAGAGAGAGATTTGTTTTGGTGACCCAAGGAAGAAACGGTGCTAAGCGCGTGTACCTAGGTGAAAAGACAATTTTGAGTCTATAGCTAATTAAATGAAGCAAACTTAGCAACACCATTTCATTGGAAGAGGTCACTCCTTGGCAAATGCAATAAATACTAGTACTCCTGTGTCCCATAATATAAGAACGTTTTGGCACTACACTAGTGTAAAAACATTCTTATATTATGGGACGGAGGAAAATCTGAAAAAGATAGAGAGAAGTAAAAAATATACACTTATAGCCAACCTTATAGCCAAAACCTTGTTGTAGTATGAGTGACTAAGTCTTGACTATGTATGACATGCCAACATCGGATAGCCTAACGCATCATGTTAAATCTCAAAAAGCGCGACCGCGAAGCGACGCGACGATGTGGTAAGCGCGACCACGATCACGACTCTTGGCGGCCTTGGATCTGAGATCAAATGGTCGCATGCTAAGTTGCTAAAATTTGCGAATAACCCTCCGAGATAGGATATTCACCCATAGGTCTAGAATCACGCCATGCAACCGTTCGATCTCAGATCTAAGGGCTCTCGGAAGCCCGTATCATGGGAGAATGGAAAGCCACTACCCTGCCGTTCGCATGCTGGCAGTTCGCTCCTACTCGTCCCCGCACGTCCTTCCATACTACGGTGGTTCGCTCCTAGTCGTCCCGTCCATTCACATTACGACAGTTCCACTAATCCTAACCCTCCTCCCAAATCCATGGCGTCCCAAATCTCCACGATCGGCGGTGAGTACAAGGTTAGAACCATCACCTGCGATGAGTTCGACGTCATCTACACCCATTCTTCATGACGGTGAAAGGATGCCTTTCTCGCTTGACGCATGTTCAAAAAATCAGATGATGAGTGGGTCATTTGGGCTAGATGTTGAGTACACCACAGTCTGGGGCGAGAGAAGGATCTAAGGGCGAAGAGAGGAAGAAGCCCGCCGTGATCCAGGTTTGCGTACATAACGTTTGCTTGGTCTACCACATATGCCATGCCGACGTTGAGTGCCAGGATTTTAAGAACTTCCTCAAAGACAAAACAGTGAAATTCGTTACTGTAGACTTTAAGAACGATGAAGAAGTCCTGGATCGGATCGGCCTCGTTATAGGCAACCCCTTCGACCTCTAGAAGAATCGACCGGTGCCCTCTCGTCGACCTTCAATCTGACCTGGCGAAACCATGGTTCATCCTTCAATGCAGTGGCGGAGAAACCTCCATACATGTTTCATCGTCATGCATGGCAGCGGAATGTACTAGATATAGACCACATCCACTACGCTGCAATGGATGGCTGCCTTTGCTTCAATATCTACAAGGGTTGGATGAAGGGCAACAGCCAAGTGTGCGGCTCAAGCAAAGAAGTATCAGCCAAGAGCAAGAGGGACAAGGACGAAGTCGAGGACATGGACGAGGACTCCGAGTAAGGTGGCAGTGTCGTTGCTCATGGTGGTTCTAATGCAGTGTCTACCGGAATAGTTGCAAAGTTTAATTTCAGGTGTGCTTAATTTAATTTTAGGGGTGTGTTGTCTTTGAGCCCCAATGAGAACTATGTTATATTTCTTCTTGTTACTTTAACTCTTCAGTACATACATACTAGTATTTCTTACATTTCATCTTTTAGTTGGTATAGTACTACCACTCGTTTATTCACATTATATACGTACAATATATATGGCCAACATCATATAGCCAGCAGTTTAGTTGTCAAAGAATTTCAGGGTGCTTAGTTTTGTTAAAGAATTCCAGGGTGCTTAGTTTTATTTGAGGGGTGGGTTGTGCACTTGTGCTGGACACCATTATTGTGACAAGCCTTTTTAATAGTACTATATGCATAATTTGTTGACGAGCGCTCTCTATATGTACCACCTTTTTTTTTAATTTCAAGTTTTGCTCCATGGCGCAATCCATCGATACTACTCTGTACAAAAGTGGAGTATATACATTTTTAAAAGGCTAGAGGCCGGGGCAGTCTAGCTCGGTCGGTTTCACGAGAGGCGAGGGCCTTTGTGATTTGATGGCTCATTACTACTGTCAAATCGAATAGTATTGCGCCGCCCGCTGCACGCCCGACGCCTCCATTAAACCCCTCCGTTAAACCCGCCACACGTCCGTTCATGAGCAGGACAGAATTAAAAGCAACACCGGCCGAGCTCCTCCCGTCCGCCCTCAGTTTAAACGAGTCCAGACGCCGGCCAAGCTCCTACCGTCCGCCCTCTATTTACACGAGGCCAGACAGATAGCGGGCAAGAGTCGCACCCCTCCGCCGCTCCCCCATCTCCTCCTACACCATTTTCTCCACTCCTCCGATGGCTTCCGATGAGTTGTTCTCCGGCATATTACCCGGCTGGGTGGCCCGCCAGGCCCTCCGGATACAGGCGAGGCCGCTCGGTGCTTCACCAACCTCGCTTGGCCCGACGGAGCCAGTTGCCGCCCCAAGTAGGCGCGTGGTTCAGCAACTCGCCGCTCCAGTTCAGCTCGATGAGGAGTGGCGAGTTGCTCCACGCCGCCACGGCGGCGAGCACGCCGGTACGGGCGTCATCGCTGCCGCGTCATACCGCCCCTCCCGTGTCTGTGGGCGCGCCTCCCGTGCCTGCGGCAGCGCCATGCGGCGAGAGGCGAAGCTTGGTGCGTGGAGAGCGGCGAGTCGGTGGCCAGCTTCTCCGTGTCGCCGCCATCCTCGAGGAGAAGTAGAACACGGTGGCCGCCGCCACTTGGGACCCATGAAGGCCATCGCCGAGGCGACCATGATTCAGGTGGTTTCTTTGCTGCTTGTCTCTTCCGGGACCTTCGTCGACCCGCAAGTGTCTGGCGGACATGAGGAAGACAAAGGGATCGTGGTGACCATTTAGAACTAAAATAAGTCTAGATACATCCATTTCGGACGGAGGGTATTGATTATACAAGAGAGCGGATTGGCACCTCTTAGTTCATGTAAATGTAATGAAATCCATGATGTTCATATGAAGATCCGGCTTTTTATCTGAAATCCTTCATGCTTATATGAAATCAGTCCGTGTTTGCACGTAATTTCATCTGGTTGGTTAGAGTTGTAAAATGTATGCCGCTGGCGTTTGATGTCGTCCTCCGCTTAAGGAAGCGGGAGGAAATTTGATGGCTGCCGTTGGAGATGCTCTTTATGCTGGAAATAATAGAGTGACATCAATCCATTTGAGTTAATTGCCTGTATGATTGTCCCTCTATAAAAGTTAATTGCATGCACAATGTACACGTGACTTGCGGGGTGGCTACAACCGTACAAAAGTTAAAAAGAAACAAGTCCATCCTTAATCTTGTATTCTAAGTACTCAGGGTTCCTTTATCGATCTGATGGCGAAAAGAATTATATATCAAATAAGTAGAGTAATATATAATATAAAATATAAAGTTAAAAGACAGAATTGAACTCATGTCATCGCGTTGCGAGCATCCGGCGCTAACCAGCCCAACACATTTTTGTTGTAGACCATCTTTGGAGATATATCTCCATGTCTACTCTTATATATACTCCATTAGTTCCTAAATATTTGTCTTTTCAGATTTCAAATGGACTACTACATACGGATGTGTATGTAGACATATTTTAGAGTGTAGGTTCACTCATTTTGCTCTGTATGTCTTTTAGGAAGGGTCAGATTTGTCCTTGATTTATTTATGAGGTATCCAGATGGCCTTTGGACCGCCAAGAAAAGAGGTAACATCAAAATTATGGACTACTTTTTGAGTATGTTGGTAAGGTCCGGTCATAGTCACTTGTTGAAAACTCTAAAAGACAAATACTCCTCCGTCGAAATACTTGTCATCAAAATGGATAAAAGGAAATGTATCTAGGCGTATTTTAGTTTTAGATAAATCTCTTTTATCCATTTTGATGACAAGTATTCGAACGAAGGGAGAAAACAGAGTTGGTGATGATGGTGTGCGTGCCATCCTGCAATATAGGCCGTCAGATTTATATCTAAAGGATAGGAAATAAAATATGGCAATTTTGCAAAAATATACCCACACGTCTCTCCATGTTCACAAATAAGGCCTTCCCTTGTTCAACCTTTTCTCTCACAAGATAAACTACTCATACAAATGCATCTTGATGTTCCGTGCAACGAATGGGCAGCTAGCTAATTTCTTTTAAAATAGTTGCTTCGATAATTGGGTTGAAGTGATATATTTTATGTCTGCCCCGAATGATTTCAGATTCACTAGTAGTAACAAAGAAAAGGTTGCCTTGTTAATTAACGAGAAAACAGGGTGAAAACTATCACATGAGGCCGGTAAAAACAAGGCACACTGGGTTCGGCGTCATCGTCACTACAGCTGTCTTGTGAGAAGTCTACATATCGAGGGGCTACCGAGCGAGGCACCGAGACACAATGTTTGAGAGAGAAACCAATTGATGATTATGATCAGATCGAGTTGTCACCCTTCTGCTGTCATTGTAGGCGTGTCGAGAGTGTGTGTGGTGAGCACGAGGCACAACTAGCGAGTGTGTGTGTGTGTGTGTGTGTGTGTGTGTGTGTGTGTGTGTGTGTGTGTGTGTGTGTGTGTGTGTGTTTGAAGAGGAGTAGATAGATTATTATCAAGATCGATGTGCCACCCTACTCCTTGGTGCGGGGTAGTGTGTGTGTGTGTGTATGTTTGAGAGAGAAGCGGTCGATAGATTAGTATCAAGATCGAGGTGTCACCCTACTCCTTGGTGTTGGGAAGTGTGTGTGTGGGGGGGCAGTGACACTCACATATCTCTACTCTTATAAAAAACAGAGTTGGTGATGATGGTGTTCCTGCCATCCTGCAATATAGGCCATCCGATTTATATCCGACGGACAGGAAGGAAACTATGGCAATTTTGCAAAAATATACCCACACCCTCTCCGCATTTGCAAATAAGGCATTCCCTCGTTCATCCTTTTCTCCCACAAGATAAACTTCTCATACAAATGCATCTTGATGTTCCGTACAGCATGGGCATCTTGCTAGTAGGGAGAAGGAGTTTGTGTGACACATATCTAGCTATATTAAGGGATAGGTAGATAGCATATGTGTGAGAGACATTATTATACTTTGAGACATTAGTGGTTGTGGGTGGGCGGAATTAAAGGGGTGGGCGTGTTAGACATAGAGGCGTGTGTGTTTACGTGTGAGAGACTTGTAGGGCCAGGGTAGAAAGGCGAATTTAACCCTGACGGAGGGAGAGAAATACACGAAGTGCGCGTGTGTGATTCCGATGCCCACAGGGAAATGAGATATGTATGCGTGTGAGAGAGATTGCACAATTCATTCACGTATCACTATCTAGCGATCGTGGACATGCATCGCTTGAACATAAGTCAATATCTACTTTGTATCGTGGCCAAAGGTACAATATCGATTCAACGCTATAAAGATTGGACACTCACATATCACATTTTTTCTATTTAAATAAACATTTTCAGTTGTGCATGCCAAAGTTACAGTGATGTTTCTTCAAACAACCAATGTAGCTATCATGTACATGCACCATTGTTACTCTTGCATTCAAATTCATTAGTCTTGGATGATTTAAGTTTCTATTTTGAAGTAATATATGTAATATTCATATATGAATTCAATGGAGTGCATAATTTATGAAATGGAGGCTATGTAATCATATGAGGTAACACTTTTAAGTAGCTGACTACAATATCCATTTCTTTTGTGCGCTCTACACTAACACGTCAATGCATTATGTTTAAAGTAAATAACCAATGGCACTAAATTATCTATTTACGAGAAATACATAGGCTGAGCGTTTGATCCTTTTTTGTGAGCAGCCACTACACCCATACGATTGGCGGCGCCCGTGTGAGCGTCCAAGTTATCGGCGCATCATCCCGAGTTATTGTCTATTTCTCTGGGTGGACTTCACACGGTTATTAACTCACTTGTGCGTGCCCGTGTACAGTCTAGCATGACCTTCCCGCTATACGGTCCAAAATTAGTTGAAACTGGATCTGAGCGATCTCCATGGCGGCAAAATCTCCGCCTCCTTCTAAAATTTCCGCCACCTTAGTCTTTAGTATGCAAAATCCCCTTTTGTCCTTGGAGCACAGAGACCAACAGTTACAATACCGCCCTCATCTACATGATAGGTCGGGCTGCTTTAGTAACTTCGGTTCCCCCACTACACGGCACCCCATTTCCTCTCCCCTCCATAAAAACAACTAACTCCACAGCACTAGAGCATCTTACATCACGCCGTCCGTACTTCATCGCCCTTTCTCCCCTCCCCTCTCGAAAACCTAGACTGCTCATCCACCTCGCCGGATCTGCTTCTGCGGCCGCATCTACCCGTCCCACCTCCCCTAGAAACAAGTAGACTGCTCATCCACCACTGTACCACAGCCCATTCAGTGTCGGCCTTGTCCACGGCGCGGATCTGCTTCGATACTCTCGTCAACATTGCACATCTGCAGCGGCTCATTCATCTCCCACCGGAGGCAACCGTCCACACCCCGGAGCCGCCCACCGCGCGCCCGTCGGCGACCTCTGATCCTCTTCGCCGACACCTTCCTCAACCCTCTAGGGCAGCCGCCCGACACCTTTTCAACCCCTCTAGGAGTAGCCGCCTATACCATTCTCAACCCTACAGGGGCCGCTTTGCCAACTCACAAGTCCACGGCCTCGGATCCGCTTCCTCGCACCCTCATCCAACCTACGGGCAACCGATGCCCCATCCACGGCCGCAGATCCGCATCGTCAACACCACCCTTAACCCAACCACGGGCAACCGGCGCCCGTCCATGGCGCGAGATCCGCATCATCAACACCATCCTTAACCCAACCACGGGCAACCGGCGTCCGTCCGGCGGCCGCAGATCCGCGCGTCGACACCATCCTTAACCCAACCACGGAGCAGCTTCACCTCGCCCTCGTCCACGGCCACAGATTAACCGCCCCCACACCGTAGTCCACCCTACAGAGCCGCTCCACAAACACCCTACTCGGCGGTTCTAGATCTCCTTACGGACCCGACAGCCGCCGCAGCGTCATCACCCTCGGCGTTTCTAACCTGATTCCCACCGTCTCGAGAGATGCCAAGCACCCGCCACGGCCTAGGTACTTGTCACCTTTAAACCGTCCGGCATCACCTGCCCGATGTACTTCAAATATACTAACGGTCATTGTTACTTGTTATGCAGGTGGCAAAAACTACAAGGGCGATGTTTCTTACGGATCTAACAGCTTGGCCAACCAAGATCTGGTGAGGCATTGCTATGATCTTGTAAGCGCGTCTCTCTCTCTCTCTCTTGTATTGTTACTGTGCACCGGCGTGCTTTGCTAGGATTTTCGACCAGTAATCCCTTTGTGCGAGACAATGATTTCTACTCTTGGATGCTAAATTAGATATGTAGATGTCATACATGATACTACCTCGTACCTCCGTTCCTAAATATAAGTCTTTCTAGAGATTCCACTATAGGCTACATACGAAGCAAAATGAGTGAATCTACACTTGAAAATGCATCTATATACATATGTATGTGGTCCATATTGGAATCTCTACAAAGACATATATTTAGGAACAGGCGTTACATTACACAAAATCGTAGGTGGCATGTAGGAATTCCATTGCACTACATTAGGCTCCCTTAGAGTGCACCTAGTCCACATCTGAGTCATGGCTAGTTTATAGTACGCACACAATCGTTAATTGGTGGTTTAAATATGCATAAGGGATATGCAATGTAGTATCATGTAGAGATGTGCGAAATTAGCCGTGTCAACTTGCAGATAGGGTTACACAATGAAAAAGTACAAGATGTATGTGGCAATTTCATGGAACATCGCAAAAAAAAAGAGAGGCAGCGGTGAGCCTATACGATGTGCTATGGTACGTCACTCCTCCATTGCAATCATCGTGACATGTTATTTGTATGCAGTTCTATTAGCCAAATTTCTTAGGGACAGTTATTACGAGTTATCCTAAGAAAATAAGCACTGTGAATATAAGCTCCATGTAATAAGCCAACCAGTTCTTTTCATTGCGTTTTCAGCTTATCTTTGGTATGATCGGTGGAAAGTCTAGATTGCATTATATTTTTTCATTTTGCTGCCCATATGGAAATTAATTTGACTTGCAAACATCACAAATTGAACCCGGTGCAGATAATTAATATGATAGGAAAACAGACCATCACTATTTGCTCAAAATGCAAATACAAAGATACCATCTACTTGGCACAATCTACTTTGGTCAATGTTTTCCATAGAGATCCCATTGCCTAATTTAAACAAAGAGCGCATGACCCACATTTAAATGAAGAACAATTATTTATTGAAATTCGATGGTCCAAGTGGCTGGTTATTATCATATAGCAGCACCACACGAAAGCATCATATAGCAGCAGCAACAACTCATAGCAACTCATCATACAGCAGCAGCGATGCGCAATTCATCATATACCAGCAGCAGCTCATAGCAATTCATCATATAGCAGCAGCAGGAGCAGCTCATAGCAATTCATCATAAAGCAGCGGCGAGGAGCAGCTCATAGCAATTCATCATATAGCAGCGGCGAGAGCAGCTTGTAGCAACTCATCATATAGCAGCGGTAGGAGCAGCTTGTAGCAACTCATCATATAGCAGCGATAGCAGCTCATAGCAATTCATCATATAGCAGCAGCAGCTCATAGCAACTCATCATACGATAGCAGCAGCTCATAGCAATTCATCATATAGCAGCAGCAGGAGCAGCTCATAGCAATGCATCATATAGCGGCGAAGCAGCTCATAGCAATTCATCGTATAGTGGATCGGAATGAAAATTTGGCAAAAATCAGAGGAGATCCTCACCTTGTTGGATGAGCTCATCCTTCAACAGCACCTCAAGGCCATGGTGCGGGAGGAGGGAGGGAATAAGGTGCCTTCGCGTAGTGTGGCATCGGCCGTAGTTGTGCAGCTCTGCCGGAGTAGTCGTTGGACGAACCACAGTGGAGCATTCTTTGGAGACCATGAGAATGAGGCGGCGCGGAGGAGAAGCCGGGAGATTTTCCCCTACCCGCCGACCATGTAGCCTAGCTGGACATAGCATCGTCGAGGACCAGGCGAGATGGGACCGATGGCGATGGCTCATTGGAGGAACCCTAGTCTTTGCAGCGCGGGGTCGAGTAGAGGAAAGGGAGAGGAGATGCAAGCGGGCAGGGCAATGAATGCTTGCGTGTTTGTTTTTACTTGATGGTCATGTGTGACACGGGCGTCAACAGTTGCATTTTGAGTGTAATATAGGCAGACAACAGAGTCATTTCACTATTCCCCTTCAATTCAATTTTTAGTGAGGTTCTACCCGGAACACCCCCCTCCAAAGCGAAATTAGTTAAGCCCAAGCCCATAACTCAAAAATGATTTCTTTACATCTTTTATGGCTTATTTTGACAATATGCCCTGAAAAGGCGGAATCGAATCGGCCCTTAACACTGCAATTCAATTGTGAGTGCAATGATGAATCACTCCTGCCTGCTATCTGTACATTTAGGCATCATCATACATGGCATAACCTAATACATGTGCATTCCATTGTAGAATCTGGAATATGCAATGTTTATGTTAGTTCATACATTGCACATGATGTTTAAATGCCCCTTAAATCTGGTCAGTCAACTAATGGTCTTTAAGTCTCCTTCTTTGCTTCTTTTCTTGATATGTAAGATTTGCTCACATATCTGTTCAATTGCTTGTTTGCATCAGCCAGCCATACTAGGACTGTTTGCTTTGATTACTTGTTGTTCTTGACCTAACACTCTAATAGAGCTTGTCAACGATTTAAACACTAAGGGCTGCTGTAGTGGGGCCTTGTCTAACTCATAGGTGACATAAAGGTTTGGTGTACACTCTGATGAGGCTCTCCAAGAGTACACAGGAGATCCGATTCGAAGGTATGCCTAGTTTTTACATAGTGCAGACATTTTAAATGCTCATTTCATTGTGTGCAAGTGCAAGAGATGCGGCATGTTTCATTATGTGGTGTTGTTTTGTTATATTCTCATCCTTTTGTGTTCACAGACTAGAAAGTATGCATATTTATCTTCAAGGAGGCGAGTAACTAGTTTGTGTCACCTTGTAGAGGGTGCAATGAAGATAAGATTGAGGATTTCCAAGTACAAGATGTTAGGAAGGAGCCTTGCAAGAGAAGTAGGTGTTGTCTTGAGCCTCTTTAACCTGCTAAGGTAAGTCCTTGTATGCAACTCAGCAGTTCAATTCCTTGTTTGTTTTGAGGCATAGTTAATTTTCTCTTTTCAATTGCTTTATTTGTCCTCGATTAGTGAGATGCCCAAATAATCATGCCGATGTTAGGTACTTGTATCACTATTAGTTGACATAATTAAAAGCCTTACCATTTAATTACTCTGCGAAGTGTGCTGAAGCTTTGAAGTCTATTAACCAACTATTATTGCATGAGGCTCACAATCTAGTTTATACTACGCTAATGATTGCATAGTTTTGCTGTTGTAGTATGTTTGTATGAAACCCTCTGCTTTTCATTATGCTCCCTAAGACTTTAATTGTGGCATAGAATGGCCAACTGCTTGCTTACTTATCATAGCGTGTTGTCTAAATTTGTAACTTATCGTGTTTTCGATTGGGCCCCAACATCATGCTCCTATGGTGAGCTAAGAGGATTTACGTATGCAGGCTGCAGACTATCTTTTTATAATTTTAAAATATCACCTCTTATGCTTCATGACGTGTAACATTTTTTTAAAGTGACGTGTAACATTATTGTTAGTCCTGTTTTGCCATGTAGTACAAAATAGTGTCTTGTTTGCTTCATTGTTGTAACTATATTTTTTCCCTAGTCATGTGTACTTACGAAACATTTCGGGATGAAGTGACATCAACACAAAGATCTGCGGCGGTCGGCATGGCGTTACCGAATGATTATGGATTGGTATTGGAATGTCTGATGTTCTCGAGCATCAACTAGAGGTGGCAAGACAACGTGTACATGATTGTCAGCGCATAATCAACAAGTTGAGGCTGGACATGCGGGTATTAGATGCGAAGTCGAAAAATGAAACAAGACACCGAGGTAACCATGAAGGAATTGGAGATTTTGCAGACTGAAATTTGTGCTATCTGAATCCGGCCAATCCTATTTTCTAAAGAGATTATAGTTCAAATGGAGTTAAGTTGATGCACGTCCATGATGTATGAGATGTATTTGCCCAGTGTATGTAATTTACTGTTTGTGTATGCTTTATTATCACTGTGCGAACCATAATGCCCGATGGGTATAATCGGCTGTAATTTCTTTATTGTATAGTGTAGGATTATTCTACCTTTCTATGCCTTGATCTCTTTGATGTAATAGTGTAGGCTTTTTAGAGGTGATAGTATTGAGTAGGATAATTCTTTGAATATGCTATATCGTTCAAGCGAGGGCCAACTTCTTGACCATGGCCCTTCACGGGCCGTCGGGTCCATGGGCCTTCTACGTCTCGTAGGATCCATGGGCCTTCTACTCTCGTAGGATCCATGGGCCTTCTACGTCTCGTAGGATCCATGGGCCTTGTACGTCTCGTAGGATCCATGGGCCACCGGCTCATTTATGGGTCTTGTGCGGGCCTTTAATGGGCCATAGGCAGACCTTTAATGGAAATAAATGCGTTTATGGGCTGACCATAACGGGCGTTAATAGGCCGTGTTGGTGATGCTATGAAAATGGCCCAACAGACTAATGGGCCTGGCGGGCCGACTATAACGACGGGCTGAATTTGGCCCTAGCGAAAAAATAGCGATGTGAGGGCCGTAAGTAACGAATGTTGCAAATGAGCCCAGAATAAATGGGCCTCGAAGAAGGCGAAAGTTAATTTGGGATGGAAGCGGCCCAAAGGAATAACGAGCCGTTAATGGGTATAAAGTGATACCTTTGTTCATTACGGGCGATTTCACCACGGGCCATTAATGGGTGTAAAGTAATACCTTTGTTCATTACGGGCGATTTGACCGCGGGTTAGCTAATGGGCCAAGAGTTACAAAGGGCCTCATATGGGCCGAAAGACGTCATGGGCCATACATGGGCGAGAAGTGAAAAAGGGCTGGAATCATATTGGACGGCCCAGATGACGCTACTGGGCCTAATTCGGATAGGGCGTAACGAGCCTTGGGTTAGCGGACTGTAAATGGGCTATATGCGAACATGCCGTTAACAGGCTTTCCGTGGGCTGGCACGCCACCTTTTGACCAAGTCAAGCGGGCGACCTTTTCACGGGAATGGGCCTCTGTTGGGCGTGCCACGTGTCGGCGTATCATAGGCGCCTATCTCGACCCAGCGACGGTGACACGTGTTTCGTCCGCCAATAAGAATTTTACGTGGAAATTTCCCATTGGTCGGGGCTGTTAGCGGGTTATCGGATCCAAAACCCGACCCGATAGCTTAACGGCGTTCCGTTACGGTGGATGCCGCGTGTCGGTCACCCTTGACGAAAGAACTTGTGGCGCTTGATTTATCGTCATGGAAGTGGACACTTCGTGATGATAATTTTGGTAATGTCATGGAACACTTCTCTGACGACACAGTATGACTATCTTGATTACATCATAAATTTGTCATGGATGTACATGCATGACAAAAAACGCGACCTACTGTGACAAACACGTATCATCACAGAAGTGTATTTTTTTGTAGTGCTTCTGGGGAAGATAGGATCAAACGTAGCTCCAGTTTCTACTTCGAAACAGGATGGTTTGAAACTGAGGGATTTATCCCTTTGGTTACTGGCCGCTGGGAGCTTGCGATCGCCTCGGTGGGTAGGCAGCATGGCCCCATGGACTTTTGGATCATGGCAGCAGGATCACTGCGATCCTTCCTCCGTGGATGGGGCGCCAACCACGGCAGCGAGGCAAAAGGGGCTACGAAAGCTCTTATTGAGAAAATCAAGCAGCTTGATGTCCTAGTCGACTCGAGTGTGTTTTTGGATGCAGAATGGGCTAACCGTTACGCCCTTGAAAACCAGGTGCTGTCAATTCTTAGGGAAGAAGAAGAGTACTAGCACCGTACTCAAGTGGTCACGAAGGGTGATGCTAACACGGGCTATTTTCACGCGTATGCTAATGGCTGCAAGCGCAAATGCACTATCCTTAGGCTTCAATCTGAGCAAGGAGTGTTAGTTCATCAAGATGAGAGCTCGTCCAATATTTGACTACTTCCTTGGCTTGTTGGGAACAGCAGGAGAAACCGTTGCGACTCGCTCGACACACAGTAGAGGCGGGGAGGATCGCGTCTCATGACGAAAACGATCTGCTGGCCATCTCTTTCTCCATAGAGGAGATTGACCTGGCCATCGGTTCTATGAAACCTGATACGGCACCCGGACCAGACGGCTGGTCGGTGCCTTTCTTCAGGCGATTTTGGCCAATTTTGAAGGGGCTATTCTACGACATTATCAACGGGTTTGCGCTAGGTATGGAAGACATTTCACGCCTAAACTTTGGTGTCATTAGCTTGATCCCAAAGGTCAAAGGGGCCAACTCAATCAAGAAATACCGGCCGATTACCCTTATCAATGTGCCCTTCAAAATCTACGCTAAGGCTTACTCGTCGAGACTTGCCCCTGTTGCCCAGCATGTGATTAATAGGAGCCAATCGGCCTTTCTCAAAGGACGCAACATACTAGAGGGACCGATTGTTTTGTAGGAAATTGTTAACGAGCTCAAGCAAACTAAACAGCTGGTTGTGCACCTCAAACTAGACATTGAGAAGGCCTTCGATCGAGTGTACTCGGAGTTCATTCGTGAGGTGCTGATTCGGAAGGGTTTTGAATCAGGTTTCATCCATCGCATTATGCAACTGGTCTCGGGAGGTCGATTCTTTGTGTCAATCAGCGAATGGGGAACTATACGCAACAAGCGTGGTCTAAGACAAGGGACCCCATCTCCCCTTGCTCTTCAAATTTATTCAGGACGCCCTCTTGGCCATGATCGATAAGGCCAAGGGTCTTTGAGCATATCTGTGAGTGGTAAGCCACCTCATCCCGGTGGTGTCGTCGTCTCCAACGTATCTATAATTTTTATTGTTCCATGCTATATTATATTCTGTTTTGGATGTTTAATGGGCTTTATTATACACTTTTATATTATTTTTGGGACTAACCTATTAACGGATGCCCATCCCAAATTGCTGTTTTTTTTGCCTATTTGGTGTTTGAAGGAAAGGAATATCAAGCGAGTCCAAGCGGAATGAAACCTTAGGGAGCGTGATTTTGAGAACAAATGTGATCCGAGGACTTGGGTGGTGCGTCAAAAAGCGAGCGAGGAGGCCACGAGGCGAGGCGCGCCTACCCCACAGGCGCGCCCTCCACCTGTGGGCCCCTCATAGCTCCACCGACCTACTTCTTCCTCCTATATATACCTCGTGCCCCCAAACCATCAACGGAGGAGCCAAAACCCTATTTCCACCGCCGCAACCTTACATGCATTCGTGAGATCCCATCTGGGGCCTTTTCGGCGCTCATGGAAGGGCATCGATCATGGCGGGCTTCTACATCAACACCATAGCCTCTCCGATGATGTGTGAGTAGTTTACCACAGACCTTCGGGTCCATAGTTATTATCTAGATGGCTTCTTCTCTCTCTTTGGATCTCAATACAAAGTTATCCTCGATTCTCTTGGAGATCTATTTGATGTAACTCTTCTTTTTGTGGTGTGTTTGTCGAGATCCGATGAATTGTGGGTTTATGATCAAGATTATATATGAACAATATTTGAATCTCCTCTGAATCCTTTTATGTATGATTGGTTATCTTTGCAAGTCTCTTTGAATTATCAGTTTGGTTTGGCCTACGAGATTGATCTTTCTTGCAATGGGAGAAGTGCTTAGCTTTGGGTTCAATCTTGCGGTGCTCGATCCCAGTGACAGTAGGGGAAACAACACGTATCATATTGCATGAGTTTATCCCTCTACATCATGTCATCTTGCTCAAAGCGTTACTCTGTTCTTATGAACTTAATACTCTAGATGCATGCTGGATAGCGGTCGATGTGTGGAGTAATAGTAGTAGATGCAGGCAGGAGTCGGTCTACTTGTCCCGGACGTGATGCCTATATACATGATAATACCTAGATATTCTCATAACTATGCTCAATTCTATCAATTGCTCGATAGTAATTCGTTTACCCACCGTAATACTTATGCTATCTTGAGAGAAGCCACTAGTGAAACCTATGGCCCCCGGGTCTATTCTCCATCATATTAATCTTCCGTCAACAAGCTATTTCTATTACCGTTTATTTTGCTTTCTTTACTTTTACTCTTTACCATAAAAACACCAAAAACATTATCTTCTCTTCTCTATCAGATCTCACTCTCGTAAGTGACCGTGAAGGGATTGACAACCCCTTTATAGCGTTGGTTGCGAGGTTCTTATTTGTTTGTGTAGGTGCATGGGACTCGGCGTGGTCTTCTCTTTGGATTGATCCTTGGTTCTCAAAAAGCTGAGGAAATACTTACGCTACTTGTTGCATCACCCTTTCCTCTTCAAGGGAAAACCAGTAGCGATGCTCAAGAGGTAGCAATAAGGATATCTGGCGCCGTTGCGGGAGGCTTACACCAAGTCAAGTCAAGATTTGATTTCCGTCAATGAGCCATTTAAAGCGCCGTTGCCGGGAGTCTCGCTGAAGTCAAGACATACCAAGTACCCATCACAAACTCTTATCCCTCACATTACATTATTGCCATTTGCCTCTCATTTTCCTCTCCCCACTTCACCTTTGCGTTTTATTTTCCCTCTTCGTTAAGCCCATACATTTGCTCGTGTTACCATGTGCCTTCTTTTTGCTTGCATCTTAAGCTTGCTAAAGTTTATGGATCCTCATCCACTTGCTAATCTCTTTAAGAGATCAATTATGATGAACCTATTGCTAGTGAGTTTTGTGCACTAGATTATCTTTATGAGGTTTTGCTTGAAATTCGTGAATCTGAAAATTGTGATGAAGTGTTGAAAGAAGAAACTTATGAAGTGATTCACGATAGATCTTTGAATTAAAAGCATGATTGCAATGATGTTATTGTAAATTCTATTAATGTCAATTGTGCTAATAATATGCAAAACCCTAAGCTTGGGGATGCTAGTTTTGCTATGTCCACTACTTGTTGCAATGATCATGATTTGGGTGATTCTTCTTATGATCTTGAAAATTTATTTAAACCCCATGATGAATATGAGATTGATAATAATGTTTGCAGTAATACTAAAAGTGGGTTTGGAAGAGTGTCAACTTTAGATCCCACATATTTGGAGAATGTTCAATCTTATGGTATTTTTGATAAAAGTGGTTTTCACTAAAAAAAGACACATCCGTGACATTTTGGGCGAACAAATTTTTTTCATCATACATATGACACTTCTATGATGATAAGCTGTGACAAAACCGGTATCATCATAGATGTGATGAGCTCCTACTTCTATGACAAAAAATCACGACGAGAAAATGGGCTTTCCGTCTGGGCGGGCGAAGCCTTGCTGCATGACATTCTTTGGGTCGTCCATGACATAAAAACGTGGTAGAAGCGAGGCGAGAAATTTTGGTGAGTTCGATTACGGTGGGAGGTCGAGGGCGGCGATGCGCGTTCTCTCGTACTGCGTCTGGCGTGTGTGTGCGGCGTTGGCTCTAAGCGAACCCGGCGGCGTTGGGCTCTAATCGAACCAGTGATTGCGGTGCGAGCTCGCGTAAGCGAACCCGGCGATTGATCGATGCACATTAGCGAACCCGATCGGCGATTCGCCGCTACCGCTGCTAAGCGAAGCCGATAGATGCTGCCTCTGGGATGAGCGATGGCGTTGCGGGGGTTTTGGATGAGCGATGGCGGTGGCGTTGCCTGCGGATGAACAGGACCCGTGGTGTGGTGGAGGCTGGATGAGCGATGAGCGGTGGAGGGTGCCCGTGGAGGGTGGTTGAGCAGGACCCGTGGTGTGGAAGGCTGGATGAATAGTAGGCGGTGGAGGGTGCCCGTGGAGGGTGGTTGAGCGATGGCGGTGGTGTGGCGTGCGGTGGAGGCTGGATGAACATGAGCCCGTGGAGGTGGAGGAGGTCGGCGGTGGAGATGAGCGGTATCCGTGGAGTCCGTTTTGCGATGCGCCACACCCTCCCGATGAACAGGACCCCGTTTGACCGTGGCGCTCCAACACAAGTCCGTTTAAATCCGTTTTGCGATGCGCCACACCTCTCAAATCAACGGGACCCCGTTTCGACCGTAGGAGGTCCGTTTAAATCCATTTTGCGATGCGCCACATCCCTCGATCAACGGGACCCCGTTTACGACCGTAGGAGGTCCGTTTCCTCCGTTTATGGTAAGCGGACCCTCGATCAACATGGCCCCTTCGAGCGTGGGAGGTCTGTTTCCTCCATTGTGCGATGCGCGGGGCCTCGTTCCATCGCCTATTCCGTCCAAGCCCTCCCGATGAAACACGACCACGCATTCCGTTCCGACCCAGCGGTTGGCTCCCAGCGTTCCGTTGCCTCCCGATGAACACGGCGCATTTCGTTGCCTCCCCATGAGCACGGCGCGTTCTGTTGCCTCCCCATGAACATAGCGGCGGCGTTGTTTCTCCGTTGCGACCCAGCCATGTACGAGCCCTGGCGTGCGTATCTGCAGTAGGTGTTGAGACCCGCCGTATGTACACATAGTGGCGTATTTTCTTTCTTGCACCACGGGCGCTGTGCGTGCGTGTACATGCTACGTCGCGGCGCCTCTACTACGACACGTACCGCCTCTACTACGACGCGTGCGGCGCCTCTACATCCACCGGTATATATATGCGTACCGTTCGCGACCAGAATAACAGCGCTACATACGCTTGACCAGTGGGTCGGTATCGAGCACTTCCTTACTGCGAAGATGTAGCTGGTGGGTCCCTAGCAATCGGCGAATCGTTTTTTGCCGGACGCACTTCCTTGCGTGCGAAGATGTAGCTAGTAGGTCCCAGCGATCGAGGGCAAATGTTTTTTTCGCGATCGGTGGCCCGTCCGGTGGGTCCCTTTGTCGGTGGAGGAATAATTATTTTGCATGTAATAAGGAGCACTTCCTTGCTGCGGCCGTGGACCCGGTATCGGCCTCTTCACGTCGATCCACGTCCGATGGAAGCCGTTCCTTAACCACGTTGACCATGCCGCCGAGAGCACCGAGGCGGTGGATGGCAGCGAGGCCTAGGAAGGGGCGGCGGAGCCGGGGAAGGCAGCGGCGGTGGATGCCGCAGCAGAAATCTGAGGTTCAACTGGTTATTGCGGTGTGAGGCTGCCGTCGCCGCCAAAATAACGAGGGTGTGGGTGAGTAGAGGATGGCACGGCAGCGGTGGGAGTAGTAAGGCGGTGAGGCCTCCGCCGCATCGCATGGCCGACCATGGGAGGCGGGAGCATGAGGCACGACCGGCTCTGGTTTGGTGGTGGAGCAAGAAGACCCGAGCTTGAAGAAGCACTCGGCCGTTGGATGGACATCGTCACATCCTTTGGAGCTAGAATCGTGCATATTGACTAAGTTGACAAAGCCCTCCGTCCCGTCAACTTAGTAGGCCCTAAGTCATCCTGCCACTATCTTTGGGTCCCGGCTAACGGGGGAGTATTCATTTTTTGTGTGCGTAATAAGGAGGCACTTCCTTGCGTGCGAAGATATAGCTGGTGGGTCCGAGTGTCGGTGGCGGTAATGTTTTTCGCGAAATCTGAGAGACCCTTTAGGTGGGTCCCGATGTCGGTGGAGGAATCATTATTTTGCGGCGTAATAAGGAGGCATTTCTTTGCGTGCGGCCGTGGACCCGGATGTCGGCCTCTCCATATCTGATCCGCCGGATGCATGTCGATTCGTTGACCACGTTGACCAGCAGCGCCGAGAGCACCGGCGGTGGGCGACAACGAGGCCTAGGAAGCGAATAGCGCGAAGGCGAGGAAGGCTCGGCGATTGTTTCCCGTGGAGAATCTGTTGTCGAGGTTTCTTGGTTAAATCTGCCATCGCCGGAGAATAACAGCGGTGTGGGTGAGTAGAGGATGGCAAGGCCGATGATGGGAATCGGTGGGGCGGTGAGGCCTCTGGGCAGCATAACCCGACCGCGAGGGAGGAGGAAGCGAGCAGTCCAGCGGCGCTTGTTTGGCGGTTTGGGCGGGGAAGAAGCGAGATTGAAGAATTACGACGACCGTTCGATGGACATCCAACAGTCACTGCTTGTGCGTCAACCTTTTTTTAGGAAAGTCTCAAATCCGTGGAAAACAGCATACAACCCATCTGCCATTATTTCTAATAATTTACAACCCATTTGCTAATTCTTAAGGTTTTTTTGGAGCCCATATTCTTTTTGTTAGCATTACAGCCCATATTGTGGCCACGATTAAAAAAATATACAAAATTTTGCATATTTCGGTGCGGTCCGAACTGTTTTTAATCCCAAAATTTCGACTCACATTCAAACTGATTTTAAAAATAAATTTATATCAATATAAAATCCAACAAATTCTCCACGCATAAAAATTAATGTAATTTAAAATCTCGAAATGAAAAAAAGATATTTGAAACTAATTGCGGTTTGATGTGTTTTAAAATGTACAGCCCATTTCTCATTCTTGATAGGCCATTTTATCGGCCAGCCGAATGAAGCTCTCCTCGTCTTGAAAGATTTGCAGCCCATGAGGCTTGACAAGCGACTTACTTGGCAAATCACAAAAAGCTGGGTTGTGGTTGTGGACCCGGTATCGGCCTCTCCACGTCTGATACTCTTCCGATGGAAGTCGGTCGTTGACCACATTGACCACGCGGCGCCGAGAGCACCAAGCGGTGGGCGGCGGCGAGGCCTAGGAAGGGGACGGCGGGCCGAGGAAGACACGGCGGTGGATGCCTGCGGAGAAGTAATCTGAGGTTCACTTGGTTGTTGCGGCGTGAGGCTGCCGTCGCCCTTGAGAATAATAGGGGTGTGGGTGAGTAGAAGGATACCTGGGCCAGCGATGGGAGTAGTAGGGGCGGTGAGGCCTCCGGCATCTGGCAACCCGACCACGAGGCGAGCGGAGCAGCAGCACGACCAGTCTTTGCTTTGGTAGTTTGGAGCAAGAAGACTAGAGGTTGAAGAAGCACTATGGCGTTGGATGGACATCGTATGGTCCTTTGGAGCTAGAATCGTTCATATTGACTAAGTTGACAAAGCCCTCCATCCTCGTCAACTTAGTAGGCCCTAAGTCAGCCACCCACTATGGTGGGTCCCAGCTAGCGAGGGTATTCGTTTTTGGTGCGTAATAAGGAGGCACTTCATTGCGTGCGAAGATATAGCTGGTAGGTCCGACACATCGGCGGGGGAACATTTTTCGCAAAATCTGAAGCCCTTCCCGTCGTCGATTGCGTAAAGTGCGTAATAAGGAGGATCTTTCCTTGCGTGCGACCATGGACCTCATGGGTCCCGGCCGTCGAGCTGTCCACGTCTGATCCTCTTCGATGACTCTCGTATGTTGACCACGCCGCGCCCGGCCTCTTGAAGCGATGGGCGACGGCGAGCCCAGGCTGGAATGACCGGAGATGGGGAAGGCAGCGGTAGTCAGATCATGAGACGGAGAGAGTTGGAAACTTGACTGGTTGGTCGGGGTGGGCCTACACTCGGCGAGAATAACGGGAGGTGCGGAGTGGAGGGATGGCTTGGCCGTCGGCGAGAGTAGCGTTCGAGGAGGCGCAAAACAACGCTTGTTGGGCCTTGAAAGGCTGGGCGGCGGTTCCGGCAGCCTTTGGGGAAGAAGGCGAGAGATTGAAGAAGAATGCGGCCGTTGGATGTAAATCCGCGCCTTCTTAAACTTCGACCTCTTGGCCCATGTCGGCCAGTCCATTTGTTTTTAGTCCATTTGGTGGGCTGGGTGAAACAATGATGTAGCATCTATGCAGCCCGTTTAAATCCCATTTGCATTTTCTCGAAATCCATGGACTTGCTGGGCTGGGTGAAAATATCATGTTGGGCTAGGCGGAGAAATATTATAAAAACATAAACACATGATTGCATGTCGGTAAAATCTTTGCAAGCTTATATGCGCAATCACTAGGTTTAACTTGCCAAGTTATATATAAACAATTATTATTATTATTTTGTAAGAACTTTCAACTTACAAAATAAAATATCATTTAATTTGATGAGTTAATAGTGCGTGGGGTATTATTATTTTTAGGCTAGGCGTGGGGACAGTTGAGTTGGTTCTAGGGAAAGTACTAGGAGAAAACTCAGTTTACATCGAAAAAGAAAGTGGGAGAAAATTCAGAGACCTCTGGGTCCACGAGGAGGAATATGTTGGGAGGAAGGAGATTCAAAGCACGGCGGTCGAGTGAACTAGTTTTTTACGGACAAGTGAACTAGTTTACATACATAAGCAAATAGCCACTAAAAAAGCAATCAGGTTAATGGGTTCTTAAAAGAAATATTTGGACAAAATAGATAATTACGACACATAGGCCAATGCATGAAACACTCGGATGATAAAGGTGCTTATAAGCAGATAAAGTACAACATCTAGACCTTCTGTGCAGCTTGATCATGGCGCTGCGGCTGTCCGTGTACTCGTCGATTCTGAAGCGGAACCGCCCTCATGTCCAAGATCTGCTGTACATGTCATAGCATGCGTATGCATCCTTGGCGCGTAGGTTATGTAGGCTAGATTGAGAGGTACCTCCCGTGTTGGGTCATCTTCTTTCATGTTGGCGTGTCGAGGTCGATGATGGTCTTAGTGAGGTCAACCATGGAGTCCTTCTCCTGCCCGTTGTTGATGATCTTGTATTGCTACGGATGTCGACAAGCTTGTTGCACGGATGGCGAATCGTCGCGTTCTTCCTTCTCTCCACCGTGGCGAAGGTGCGATCGGCGCTTGCCGATGAAATGGGCGAATGCTCGAACCTGGTGTAGCCATAGGGTAGGCGGCGAGCTTCACCGAGTCCGTATCGTTGGTGTACATCACATTCAACTTGGTGCAGCCATAGGACTGAGCAGCGAACTCAAAGAAACTCCTTGCTGAAGTCCATATCCGGGAGGCTCACCCCTCGGATCGCCATTGGAGTCTCTTGGTGAGCGAGTGTGTAGGTGGCGGCAGCGATTCGTTTTCAGCTCTTGGGGAACTGGATTCAACGATGGTGAGTGTGTGTGGCGACAATAGTTACTACCCTCCCTCGTCCATTGCCGCCCGACGGAAGATGCACCCTCGGCCCACCGTCGGTTCACGGCGGAGTCTGTATTGATCTCTTGTAATAATAGGAGTTAGTGGTCACTTTACTTAAATTTAATTAGCTTTAATAGAAATTTATACTTAAAACAAGCAATGCATTATTCGTTCTATCGATGCCACAAGATCAACATGCACAACAATTAAATTATTATTCTCGGGCCTTTACGATCAGCACATTTGTCGCACTTTCACAAAGATAATACTACCAAGTTTGAACTGTTTGTTATGGTTGTTGTCCTCTGCATCATCATGTCGTGTTTCCCACTTGCAAGATTCGAACCAACAAATAAGATCCAAATAATAAGTACAACAAAGATGCCTACACATCTCATTGATTCCAAGCTTGCAAGATTCAGAACCAACAAATAAGATCCAAATAATAAGTACAACAAAGATGCCTACACATCTCATTGATTCCCAACTTGCAAGATTCAGAACCAACAAATAAGATTCAAATAATAAGTACAACAAAGATGCCTACACATCTCACTGATTCCTAGCTTGCAAGATTCAGAACCAATCCATTAGAGCCTTTTGATAAAGTGAATATCGGGATTAAATCCATCTTGGCTAGCCATGTCATACAATCGAAGAACTTGGTGAATGCTCTTGACCATCACAACATCTGTTAGTTGAGTATTCCTGTTTGCACAGCATGTTTGCACAGCACAAACAAGGAGACATGAGAGCATGATTTCACTTTAATAGCGGTCTCCTTGAACTCAACCTTCAGCTCTACTTGGATGAGGTCTGCCTGGAGTTCCATGATTCAATTCATGCGCCTTTTTCTATAGTTCACCTGAAATGAAGCAAAGATTGCATCATACCACCTGCCCGTCTTATAAATGACAATCATCCGTTTGGATGAGGCCATTCTAAGGGTTGTTTAGGATTCAGCTAGCAAGAAGTACTTGCTCTTGTGAGCTGGCAGGTTCTTCTTTAGTAGTTGCACTAAAATTGAGGAACATTAAGGTTGGCTGTCCGGCTCATGTAAGGTGCAACTATAATTTTCTTATCCTTTTGTGCAGTTCCACTAAAATAAAGTGCCATTGTGGTGATAGTGGCGGCTCCATCTTGCAAAGTCTAATAAAATGTTGCGAGATTACCAGTGAGAACTTGGCGGAGATTTTGGAAACTCAATCACCATTTTGTGCAGTTCCACAAAATTGAGAGATGTTGCCCACGTGACATTTTAGTTGAGCTGCACAAGACACTCATTCAAAAAAAGTGTTTTGTGCAGTTCACCAAAAGGTCTCAATAGCAACAAGGTGAAATGGATATCCCTATCTGCACAAAAATATAGAAAGTAAGCGATTCTTGGTCAATAAGAATATCTGAAACATATACAAAATGAAAAGAAGCATCTTAATTATGTTCATGGCAATCACGCAAGGGCAGTAGAAATTTTAAAAGCGTCGGCAATGCTTCATGTTACGGAAGCATTACGATCAACAATGAGATTCCTCAAATATGGGATTACTTTAATGGTGGCATTGCTTGTTTACGGAACGATAAATCAACAACAGCTAAAGAGTTGGTTTAAGGGCATGGGACCGTGGGAACACCAGGACACTAAGCGCGTAAAGGAGCAACTTACTTATCATCTTGGGAAAACAGCGGGAGTGCCATTTGTAACACAGTTTAATTGCATCTTATCCTTTGGAGGCATTAGATTAACAATAACACTGGTTAGACATGTCCCTAAGGTAGCAGTGTGATCGCTTCATTTACATGCGCCCTTACATTAACAACAGCAAAAGGTTGGTATAAGGACATGCGACGGTGGACACATCGGCACAATGTACCTACAAGGAGGCATAAAGTGGTGATGCGAGTTTATTCATGCTATGTAAGGGTAGCAAACCTAATCACGGAGACCTTGTACTATGTGAGGAAGAAAATCTAATCCGAAACCTTTTACTATGTGAGGGCAGCAAATCTAATCACGAAGACCTTTTACTATGTGAGGGCAGCAAATCTAATCCTAGAGACCTTTTACTATGTGAGGCAGCAAATCTAATCCACGAGACCTTTTACTATGTGAGGCAGCAAATCTAATCTGAGACCTTTTACTATGTGAGGGCAACAAATCTAATCACAGAGACCTTTTACTATGTGATGGCAACAAATCTAATCCTGGACATACTCTGTTGACTTGTCCACCAGCCGCCACTTTCTATCCTTTTTCAACCAATAATAGATCATTTCCTTATCCGGTTTGTCTTGCATTTTCCCATTATTTCCCTTTTCAACCAAGAGGCGGTTGGGTATCCGGTCTCTACTACTTCACCATATTATTTCCTCTTTGAATCAAGTCCTAGATTCATGCTACAACTTTCCCCCTTTCTTTGTTGTTTGAACAAAGCCCTAGATTCTAATGCATGAGGTAGCTTTACCTCTAATAATACTAAAAATTTAGGTGGCTTTGGAAGAGCGATGGGAGTAGAAAAAGATGCACATGCAGACATGTGGGGGCTGGGGCGATAGAAGCAAGGCCACTTCGAAGAACTTATACGAGGGTCGCCGGGATGTCGTGGCAGGTCGTATCTGCGGACAATATGGCGGGGAGGAAGAAGGGTGGGAGGACCTCCAGTCGTGCTGTGTCGGAGAGAGCGGCATGGGCGGAGGATCGGGCCCCTCAGATGGCTGTGGGTTTCCTCCTCGGCGGTGATGACCGCGTGAATGATGCACCTTTTAGTCCTCTACACACACCGGCCCGAGAGGATCCGGCGGATCTGTGACCAGCGGTGGCGAGAGAAAATGTCGCTACCGCTGTCTTGTTTATATCTGGAGAGGATGAGAGAATGAAGAAGCAACCCTAGTAAAGCAAGCGCTCGGGCCCTGCATCCATATATAGTGGAGTGATTATCTTTTTTCTCTCCACAACAAGCGTTTCAATTTGTGTACGTGGCATTAAAGAAAAGAAACTCTCTATTTAAGGTGACTACTGTACAACTCCTACTTACTACTAGTAGTACTACAGTATTGTTCACTTGTGCTCCCCGCCCCTCCATTCATTGAACAACCCCATGGGTGAATAAACAAACAGTAAGTATTGTATTTATATAGAACGAACAAGCTCGAACTATTTTCGCGTAGTTAAAAGTTGAGGCGGGGCTTTTCAGGCGTCTGTGGCAGTTTTGGTGGCGGTTTGTGAGGCGAGGAGGGTGGCGAGTGGGGCTGTCTTGATTTGGCGGCTCGTTCTGCTGGAAAGACTTGTGATATGACCACTCACTATAGTCATGAATTACTGGCGCTCCGACCGGGGTGATGCCCCCCTTCCGTTCCGTGCTCTAATCTGGTGCATGACCGTCGACCAGGATGTTGGCTCTCCCATGTCGGATTAGTAAGAAGGAGCAAAGAATGATCGGTATATACTAGTACTATACTACTCCCTCTGTTCCTAAATATAAGTCTTTGGAGAGATTTCACTATGGACCACATACGGAGAAAAATGAGTGAATCTATACATAAAATGCATCTATATACATCCGTATGTGGTCCACGATGAAATATCTATGAAGACTTATATTTAGGGCGGAGGAGTACTACTCGGTCGGAGGAGTGCGAACCACGGCAGCCAGTGAACCAGCGGTGTGAACCACGGTAGCCAGTGAACCAGCAGTGAAAACAATGTGGTGATATGGCCATAAAAACAATGTGCTCTGGTCCACATTGTATCATGTCTGATAACACTCCTCTTTGTTTGGATCCACGAGTTAGAGCTAGTTTGGGTTGAAATAGCCTCAAATTATCGAAACAAGAGGGGTTACTTTGAGCTAGTTTGCTCTAACCCAGACTAAAAAACTAGCCCGATGGAGAGGTTCTAATTGGGTTAGTTATCCTCGGGACCACTAAAAGAGAACTAAAAAAATCTCCCCTGCTGTCACATCCACAGAATTGCTTGTAACTAGTGGCATTGCATCCATGCATCATGTTTAATTTTCATGAAATTTGAAATGGGGATTGCCTAAACCCTAGCATTAAAGGAATTCAAATAGGTTCAACTAAAAAAATATTTTTGAGTGAATCCAAATGGCTTTAGAAAATGTTCATCATTTACGGAAAATGCTATAAACCATAACCGGAGGTCTGCACATTTTCCATGACATATTTGGGCTCTGGATTAAATCATACTCTATTTTCATTTTGGCATTTGAATGCTATAAAATATTTTAAATGTCCAAATAATCATGAACTAAAATGTTTGTTGTTGGTAATATTCTAAACAGTATCCATGAGCGGTTCCTTGATTTTTTGGGTTTGTTACAGTATTTTAAATAAAGCCCTAAAGCTCTGAAGAAATAGAAAACTAAAACAAATAAAGAGAGAGAAGAGGCCCAGGCCACTTACAGACCTATCTGGCAGCCCACCTCGCTGGCCCGGTGGTGGCCCAGCCCTGCGCCACCGTCTCCCACCTCTACTTGATGGGGCCAGGCGTGTGGCCGCCGTCTTGCCAGCGCCCGCCACCACCTCACTGCTTCCACCGGCATACAGGCGCCCCAGACGGACATCACGCACCTCCACAGCCCCCCTCGACTCTTCCAGTGGCCATCCCCCTCCTCTGTCTCTCTCCTCACGTTCCCTATCTCACAGGCGAGGCCGTCGCCGCCCGATCGACATAACCGCAGCCTCTGCCTCCCTCCCGCCTCTCCGACGCGCCCCAAGGATCCGCCTCGTCGCCTTCGTCCTCCTCGTCGAGCCACGCATCGCCGGGAGCTTTACTTCGCCATCAATGCCGTCGTCTTCAACCTCTCGGTCACCAAGATCGCCGGCGCCGTTCGCCGTCGCAGAAGCCTCCCCGAGCCCACCGAGCTTCTCTCCAGACCCTTGTGAGCTCCTCGCCTTTCCCTCTCTCCCATGATCTAACTCACGCTTTAGCGCTTCTTTTCTGCCCGAGAAAGCTTCTTGCCGCCGTCCATGGCGCCGCCCATGCCACCTGTGCTGCCACCAGCGTCGGCGTTGCCCGTCTCGGCCTCCCCGAGGGCCGGCGCGCCACCCGTTCGACTGTCGTGCCTGTGGCGCCATTTCCCCCTTTGCCCGAGCTCGGCGCCGCTCAGCTTAGGCGCGCCCGTCGCCTCGAGCCATCTCCGGCAACCCGCAGCCACCACCGATCGCCTCGTCGGCTGTAGTATAAGTCCAACCACGCCTCTGTCATCGGAGTCGCCCGGGAATGACAGCGCCGCCCGTCTGTCTGTGTGTCACCGGCGACTAACCGCCGGCGTGGTGACATTAGATTAGGGACTAATTAACGTGTTAGTTAACACTAGTCAGCAGCAGAGGTCCCAGTTTATTAGTTTACAGGTTAACCCAAATAATTAGGCTAATTAGCAAAACCACTTTGGACCCATGCGCGAGTTGACCCTGTTGGCGTGGCTGTTGACTAGGCCCACATGCATGACACTAGCCATACTGTGCCACTAACGTGTGGCCCCCACCGTCGAGTTTGACCTGGACCCTTTGTTGACCTCTTTGAGGTCGGCATGACCTAATCTTGGCCGCAATAACCCATTTAGGATTTATTATTATTCAGGAAATTCGAGAAAATAGTGCTAACTTCTAAAATTTGTAGAAAATAATCTATAACTCCAATGGAAATAAGTTATATATGAAAATGATCGAGAAAAATATGAAGAATCTGTTTATGCCATGATCATGCATGTTTGAACAAGTTAACCTCACTGAATATGACAAATGATGATTAGGGCAATTTATGAAATAACATTTGGAGTTGGAATTTGTTCTTGTTCGAGTTCCACTTCAACTAACTTGGCTAGATATTGCATTAGGTGAATTCAGTACCTTAACATGACATGTCATTCATGTGAATGTGCATTGCATTGATTGTGTTTCTTCCTTGTTTGCGGTGCTTGTTCCCTCTCGATGAGCGTGGTTTCGACGATGAGATCGATGACAGCGATGAAGAGCTATATTATCTTGAAGTGCGGGCAAGCAAAACCCCTTGTTCATTCGATACAATCCCTCTCTCGCTCCTGCTCTCTTTTCTTTGCATTAGGACAACAACGATTTATCATTACTTACTGCGGTAGTTGAAACCCTTATCCTCTGCATGACTGTCATTCCACGGTAAATAGATGAAACCCACTAGCATGAGTAGGAGTTGTTTGAGCCTGTTGTGCCTACTCATTCATGCTTGTTTATCATGCACCGCTCTTGCTTAGAGTTGAGTCAGGTCGATTCGCCGGGAATGAATTGGAATGGTGTGTGAACATGTCCTCTCGTGTGTGAGCTAAGTGTGTGAACACGATTTGGTAAAAGTAGCGGTGAGAGGCCATGTAGGAGTACATGGTGGGTTGTCTCATTGCAGCCGTCCTCGAGGCTGAGTTACGTGTTTGTGATCCATGAAGCAGTTACTACCACGCATTGGGCCCGAAACCAATGGACCCTCTCGGCTTCTTAACCACCTTGTTCTCTGTCCGGGAGTTGCAACTAGTTTACGGTGTTTGTAGGATATGTGTTGGAGGCGTGCGTGGCTGACCCTAGGGGTGAGCTATGATCACGATAGATACACGTGGCGGTGTCTGCGAATACCGTTTGGTATCTCGGGAACCCTGCACACATCGTTCGGGGCCGTTAGTGGAAACCTCGGCGGACTCCTGCGGATGGAACCGAATAGGCGATAAACTGGACTAGGGACTTGAGTGTTTAGGTAGGCGTGGCCGACACCCTCGCTGGGCTTCCGCTTGAAGGTTGCGAGTACATGTCGTGTAATGACGATAAGTGGTGAGCGTGTGTGAAGTACACCCTGCGGGGTTAATATGATCTATTGAATAGCCGTGTCCACGGAAAAGGACTTCTGGGTTGCCTATATCGGTTCATAGACAAGTGAAAGTGGATACTCTAAAATCGCCAAGATAGCGTGAGTGCTATGAATGGCGTTCTCGTAGGAAGGCGGGATCGGATTCATAGTGGTGTATTGATTGGTGAATATGTGGACTCGTGTGCATACCTCAAAGAGTTACTTGCGATCGTAGTTTAGGATAGCCACCGAGTCAAAGCTGGCTTCTGCGGTCAAACTCCACCACCCCTTTGTTGATAATGATGCATATGTAGTTGGTTACGATGTAAGTCTTGCTTAAATGCGTTTGTACTCACATTTGCTTATTTTATGTTTTGCGGAGAGCGTCGATCTCGTTAGTAATTCGCTTGGACTTGGGCGTTTAGCTTGTTACCTCAGCTACGATCTTGTGCCCTCGGCGGAATCTGGTAGATAGTCGGGCTTCTCGGCCTTTTTCATTTGTAGATGTACGTACTCGGACATGTTAAGCTTCTGCTTGTGCTTTGACTTGTATGCTCTGAGTGTTGGGTCATGAGACCCATGTTTGTAATATCTCGCTCCTCGGAGCCTAATGAATAAATACTTTGAGTCGTAGAGTTATGTTGTGATGCCATGTTGTATTTACACATATTGAGCATATTGTGTGTATGTTTGAAATGCTTGGTATGTGTGGGATCCGACAATCTAGTTGTTTATCCTTGGCAGCCTATCATATGGGAAATGTAGTCTAGTGTTTACGGCGATAGTAGTCGCTTCTGACCGGTTCACGAGTCTGCTAAGCGGCAGACACTCTGCTAGACACTGGTGGCGGCATGTGTTTCTTTTCGTTCCTATATACATCCCTTGAAATGTCGGCGATGATATTGAGTCTGCCTAGCCTGCTACGGCCGGAATGCGAGTCCTGTTAGCCCGTGCTACAGCCAATTCATCGTTGATGACCGACATGCTCGATGTGATTCATGTATGCTGTCCCCATGGGTTAGTGCGCTTTGGGTTCACGACTAGCCATGTCGGCCGGGTTCTCTGTCATGTGGATGCTAGCGACACTATCATATCGTGAGCCAAAAGCGTAAGCGGTCCCGGGCCATGGTAAGCGACACCCATGGGAATACCGTCGTGAGGCATAAGTGATATGAGGTGTTACGGCTAGGTCGATGTGACTTGGAATCGGGGTCGACACACCCACAGATCTCTCCCCCTCTTGCCACGACTCCTCTCTGTTCCCCATGGGGCCGCTCGCCCTCTCTCTCCTCCGGCCGCCCTCTCCTTCCGGCCTTGAAGGTGCATCGCTCCCCCTTCACGGTCATTTTCTCCCTATGCGTGTGCTGTGGCGGTGGCGCATCTACCAAGGAGGTGCAAGAGGGGTGAGTTTGTTCGTTCCTTCTCATCTCACGACCATATCATTGATCTTGCTTGCTCTAGCGCTAATTCTGATTTGGAAAAGTAGATCTTGATCAAACTGGTATAGATTTGTGGTGCCGCATGGAATTGTTTGATCTGCTTGAGTAGGTAATAAATCTTTCTAGAGGCCCAAAGATTCAGGTCACCTTTCTAGGTATTTCAATTTCAGGCTTGCATTATTTGTAGAGGCCCAAGATTGAGTTCACCTTTCTAGGTATTTCAGTTTCGAACTTGCATTATTTCTAGAGGCCCAAAGATTGATTCACCTTTCTAGGTATTTCACTTTCGAGGCTTGCATTATTTCTAGAGGCCCAAAGATTCAGTTCACCTTTCTAGGTATTTCACTTTCGGGCTTGCATTATTTCTAGAGGCCCAAAGATTGAGTTCACCTTTCTAGGTATTTCAGTTTTAGAGGCTTGCATTATTTCTAGAGGCCCAAAGATTTAGTTCACCTTTCTAGGTATTTTAGTTACAAGCTTGCATTATTTCTAGAGGCCCAAAGATTAAGTTCGATCGTGACAGCGGCCTGCTACCCATGTCGGTGGCGACCTCAACTCATAAGGGCAGTGTCGGAGGGTTCACGGGCTTGGGCTCTCTGAGCCTTCCTCGAGCAGCGATGGCGAGCTCCTCCCTCGGTGCGTGAGGGCTCGGGTTCCGTCCCTATCGTGAATGACTTCCATGATGAGTTAGCTCATTCTTTGTTTCATGAAGTGTTTTTTATTTTGTGAAGCTTGATTGGCGACTTTTATGTTTAAGTGGGATATCTCAATTGTATAGACAAAGTAAAAATTATCATGTTTTGCATGCTTGATTTGTATAGATGGTTCGCTTATGTCAATTGTGGCGGGAGGAGGCCACGGAAGAG
Source organism: Aegilops longissima (assembly GCA_021605205.1). Taxonomy (NCBI): domain Eukaryota; kingdom Viridiplantae; phylum Streptophyta; class Magnoliopsida; order Poales; family Poaceae; genus Aegilops; species Aegilops longissima. The sequence goes on from CM038682.1 coordinate 303,017,266, forward strand.
CCAGCCACACCAAGAGGCGCTTGGATCAAAGGGACTTATTTTAGTCGACTAAAATAGTCTCTTTAAGAGGCTAAAGTTCAAGCACCCACGACTAAAAGGCGGAGGGTTAAAACTAGTCTTGAGACTAAATATTTTAGGTCGAGGTACCCCTACTAAAATGTGGATTAGTCCTCTCTCTCCTCATTTAACTCCTCTCCTTTAACACAGGTGAGTTGGATTGGAGGTTTGGAGGATAATAAATGCTCATTAACTTGATTTTAGTCTCTTTAGTATTTGGATCCAAGAATGGGTGAGGCTAGCAAGTTTTAGTCCCACTACTTTTAGTCATGGAACCAAAGCGTGTCCAAGCACCCTCTTAGTTTTATTTGAGGGTGGGTTGTCTTTGGACACCATTATTGTGACTAGCCTTTTTAATAGGACTATATGCATAATTTGGCGAGAGCACTCTCTATATGTACCACCTTTTTTAATTTCAAGTTTTGCTCCATGGCGCAATCCATTGATACTCTTCTTTGTACAAAAGTATACATTTTTAAAAGGCTAGAGGCAGGCGGTCTAGCTTGGTGGAGTTTCCACGAGGCGAGGGCAGGAAATAGGGTCCAAAGTAGTCAAATGATTGAGATAGAGCATTTATTGTCAATCTAACCACCCATCCATACACCTCTTTGGTTTAGAGTTAGTTCGAGGGTTAGAATCTAACTCTAACCTCTAAGCGAGTTAGAGTTCTCCTAAATCTCGGTTCATCGCCATCATACTTTCCCCATTCTGTGTTTTCGGTATCCAATGAATCAAAGGCCCTTAGACATGTTATGTCAAAATTTAATGAGCGTGCACTGTTTCCACGAAAATAATCCGGTTTCATGTAGTAATTCATTCATTTATTTATTCTTCTGGGGGTTTGCATGTAATTAGTGAGGTCTGAAATGTAAAGTACCCGGCATATGCTCAAAGTCGTGCATGCACTATGACCGGATGCTCTATGTCCCACATGTCGGCGAATGGGAGCCGTGGAAATAGCCTAGGAGTACATATAGGAGGATAAATCGTGAAATAATATGTCTTGTGAAGCGTAGCAGCGGTTCGAAAAAGGAGACCTAAAGTGATGATAGCTATAGGTGTGCTTGCACCCAACTAGTGGTACTAGGCATCGACTAATTTTCCCTAAAAAAAGAGCCGCGAGTGCTCGATACTCCTATTCTATAAACACGAGTCCCATCGACAACAGCGTCCGTGCTACATCTAGCTCTCCTCCTCGTTTCTCTTCTAATTCTAAACTCAGCCCGGCGCCCGATGGGCGGGTGGGATTGCTCAGCTATGACCCCACCTCACGGTGAAAGCGTTCATTTGGAATAAAAATGTCATATACTCCCTCCGTTCATAAATATAAGCCTTTTTAGATACTATTTCAAATGGAATACATCATACTGAGATGTATGTAGACATAGTTTAGAGTGTAGATTCACTCATTTTGCTCCGTATGTAGTAGTCACTTGCTGGAATCTTTAGAAAGACTTATATTTGGGAGCGGAGGAGGTACTATACTAATAAAACATTAAGGCCACGAGGCGATGCAGTCTGATTCAGGAGGCAAGAAGAAGAGATGCATCCATCGGCAGCGTCCACCTCCTCGACTCGAGCGCGGGCCCACCGAGCAGCGCCTAAGTAGCAGCGGCTTTCATGGCGGTCGGCGTGCTTGAACAATGGCGTCCAAAGATTCTAGCCCGCTGGAAGAAGGCCAGCGTCTTTATGTCTCGCTTGCCTTGGAGTGGCCTATGTAGGCGATTTCCTCGTGAGCGTGGATGTGCAGGTCAGCGGTTTCTTGCATGGCGAGGAGCTACGGCGGCCAGCGACCTCGAGTGCACATTCTTCGTTGCGACCTCCGGCACTGCAGAGCCACCAGGGCTTGAAAGAGTTCGTCACCATGGAGGCCAATGAGGGTGGCGGCAATGAGAGCTTGGGCGCGTGGTGGAGCGATCACAGACAAGGTCGTCCATGGCGCTTCTTGTGATGGTGAACTTGCGGATGGAATTGACCATCATGTCGTCCATCACGAGGCGAAGCCGGTGTCGGCGAGACTCGATGCTGCGGCCGCCGACACCGTGTGGAAGCTTCTTGCGGTCTTGGGGCGCAGGCGGCGCCTTGGATGATTTAGCACAGCCATTGCCGCTCGTGTCCATCGCCTCCATAGGTGCTTGTGGCTTCGGTCACTTGGTCTTGGATTGGAGTGGCGGTGTTGCATGAAACTTGGGAGTAGATGGATTGGAGTGGTGGGCGCCTTTATTATATGAGTCAAACTACTGTTGCATTCACATCGTCTTGGCTCTATTACCTTCTCCAATTAATTACCTCTGCATGTAATTGAGGATGCATCATTGACCGTTCAACGTCTTGGGAACCGCTACCCTCTCCCTCCTTGGCATTCAAGCACCTATGGACCCGTCGACGACGAGGTGCCTATGGTGACCGTAAATTTCAAGATGATAGTGTCGTGCGTGTGTGCATTCATAGGGGTGAGTGTATGCGGCGTGTATATGGCGCTTGCGTCATCTTGTGTAAAAAAGCGTAAATGTGTGTCAAAAGAGACTAGTCGGTATACTCAATATTGTGCACCTCGGAGAGAAAGCGATAGAACTAGTACATATTTATTTACGGTGCAGAATCACTCGTTTTGCTCCATATGTACTCCGTCTCGGTGTAGTCTAGTCACATGTTGAAATCTCTAGAAGGGCAAATACTCCTTTACGGTTTACGGGGCTATACTAGCAAGTAGTTATGCGTACTAGTACAATAGTGGGCTCACATAGCAATTTTGCATGCAAGAGCCTAGCTATATCGTGCTCAATGTTACATAGCTGCAGCGTTCGGTTTGCGCTTGGCTCTTCGCCTCTTGAGAAGGCGAACAATGATGTTACTACTACTTGCTTCTCGATGTCGAATCCTTTGCTGCATGTCCGTCCACCTGGGCCAGAGACGGATAGCTTGTTGTAGAAGTACTACTAAGCAAAAGCATGTCCTCGTTTGCGAGCAACGGCGCATGGGTGAGGAGAAAGGCGTGTAGTAAAATCAAGCTTCTCCTCGTTATGCGAGTTGGCGCGACACATCATGCTTGGCCCCACATGCTTGCCTCTAAACTTGGCTGAAAGACCCATGATATACAATATATTTGCTGCAACCTCTAACATTTACCCACCACAAATTAAAATATATGTGGCGTATGCATCGTTACGATCTGAGGCGAGAGTCCCCTTTTGAAAAAAACAAATTAAAATATATATTCCTGTCTTGACCCGGATGGCGTGCAAACTACAATCACCGGGTGTCGGTAGGGCGGAAGACTATTTTATTTTTTTAAAAACTTGAGGCAGCCACATAGCATGGAGCCGACCCCAATGATTTTAAGCTTACGAGGCACGGTACGCTATCCTAGAATACTCCACATGAAACGCCACACGGCGTCCGGGCTGCGCTTGGCTCTTCGCCTCTTGGGAAGTCGAACAATGATGGAGTACTACTGCCTTTGGAGGTACTACGATGCGCTTCAGCCATCGACACCGATTGAACTGCTGCATGTCCACCATGTGCGGGAGGGAGAGCGTGTGGCAGCTTCTCCTAGTCTTGCCGCCACCACGCTCATGGGCGAGGGAGGGGCGCTCCTGCCTTTGCGTGTATGACAGGTGGGCCCGGCGGTGTGTGGCCAACTTGTCATGCAATAAAAACAGTGCGATTAAGTCAGCGAGGAGAGATAATCAAACTTCTCATTGATGTGCGAGTTGATCCGACACATCAAAGCACTTTTCGATATATTTCAATAATTTGCGTTTACCGATGCATTAATTACAACGCATGCATGCATGCCGTGACTCTCCTTTGATACTTGCATGTGTGATTTAATGCACCTTGAGTAGTATAAAATATGTGATGGTAAAGCTTTGTAATACCGGCCCAAGTCGAGAGATGGTTGTGCACGAGGAGGCGAGATCATGCGAGACCGAGCAGGACCCGGCGATGGAGCTCTCTAAGGTCTCGATGGACCTCACCGTGCTCCTTACCTTGTGCCTCCGCCCCTTAGCGCCTCCGGTGTATGAGGTTGAATACACCTCGTCCGTTCGGCTGATTGAGCAAGGTGCAGGTTTCTTGATTGATGTGTTGTTTGATTGATTTCTGCGGTGCAAGGGAGGCACACCTGGCCTGCGTGGACTGCCGCGTCGGCGCCTCGGGAACCAGTGGCGGTGCAAGTGCGAAACCTGGCGGTGGCCCGACATGCGGAACACGGCGGTGGACTCCGTCCTTTCGTCGGTGAGGTGGAGTGCCCTTACGAAGGCTGTGGGCTCTATGTCACTTACCACAAGCTCACGGTCACGGGCGTCTGTCGCTCGCGCCACTGCAAATGCCCTTGCTCGTTTGCGGCTCTGAAGGCGCCGTCGGTGCTCTACCACCACATCAGCACCGCGCATCCCATGCCGTGCACAAGATCCGATCTGACAAGGTGCTCCGGCTGCAAGTGCCTTTATCGAACCACGACTCTTGCTGTTGGCGGAGGAGGACGCGCGCGTTTTTCTTAGTCGGCGGCGTGCTCGACATCGGCACGCCCTATCGCCGTGTCGATCGTCTGCATCGAGGCGGGGCGTCCCCTTGCCGCACTAGTGGCCAAGCTGTGGGCAAAGCGGCCGCCAGAGCCAAAGGCACGACCAAGCGCCGTCAAGGTGGAAATGGAGTTGACAAGCAACAAGGATCGGCGGCGTCGAAGTGCAGGGCTGACCTTCTTGTGATTCCGCCCAAGCTGCTGGCGGGGCTAAGCATGTCCCTCCACATTCAGATTGACAAGCTCCGTCCTAAATGTTTCTCTGATTGCCTTTTGTTTATCTTAGTAATATGCTAATATAGGGATTACCTTGGTCTACTTTAGCTTAAGAAATGGTGGGTTTTGGTGGCGATGCAGCAATTACTTGACATCGGATCGGTAATTTCAACAGTCGAGCGGATATTTTGTATGCATTGGATATAAAGTTCCTTTGGGTAAGAAGTACTACGTGTCATCAAAATGGATAAAAGGAGATGTATGTAGGCGTATTTTAGTTCTAGATCGTCCTTTTTATCCATTTTGATAATAACTTCTCCTCCGTTCCACAATACATGCCTTCCATTTGTCAAAATATAGATGTATCTAGACATGTTTTAGTATATAGGTACATCCATGATAGAACCAATCGGATGGTTGAGAACACTACAATTAAGTAGCTACAGATCGTGTGTGACTCCCGGATCTGAGAGGCGGGGTCATCATCCTCCTTTTCGAGAAAAAAGCAGCAGCGTGTGAGAGGGGCGAGTGCGTGCGTGCACCTCTTCTCTTCTTTATAACGTGCTACTAAACTCAGAGTACAAGTTTTTGTGGGTAGCACGATGGTGCGTCGCGAGAATCGAGAGATGGGTTTAATAAATCGAAAAAAGACTAGCCTAGAGCTGCCCATGCGGCTATTCTGTCGAGCGCCCCATTAACCGTAAGATATGTATCTGACAGTGCGGTTATTGCGCGTACACAGCGATACTCCTCCTTTCCGGTTTATAGGGCTTAATTCAAAATCTCACCAACCAAGATGGTGAGTGGTGGAATATTTTTGTAGTTTGCAAAAGCACCTAATTAATGCTCTTGTTTTCTCAAAAATATGTTTATCAATGCATTAATTGCAATGCATGCATGCATAAAGTACATGCATTGGTCAATTTTCTCTTAATACTTGCATGCAATGATTTAATGCACCTTGGAATCTGAACATGTGTTGGGAACAACCAAATTGAGCCTTATAAAATGGAAAAACTAAAATTTTGAGATAAGCCCTATAAAACCGGAAAGGAGGAGTAGAAAAACAAGTACTCCATCCGAGAATAGTCCGCTTGAAACTAGAACCGTCAATAAATTTTGAGCTTGCGTCTCGTCACATTCAAATTACTCACGCTATATTGAATTGCAAACCTGTTCACACGATCACAACCTAAATAGTTTCCCACTTAGGGCGTATTAGTACCCGCTATATTGAATTCAAACCTGTTCACACGATCACAACCTAAGCGGTTTCCCACTTAGGGCGTATTAGTACTCGGTTATAAATACTAGTATGCCAAGATGACTGCATTCCTCCTCAACTCCTCATCCACAAAAACAAACAAGTCATTCACATCCTTCCCTTGCGTGCGCCATGGCCAGCGTGAGTTACAGGTCGAGTGATTGCCACCGGGGAGGCGAGCATGGGCGGAAGCCGAGAGATGTCATGCCTCGCTGCGAGAGCAGCCGACATATCCCTTGCGAAGTAATGCTCTGAAGGTCCCTTGGCCCGTCGTCTGTGAGGCCCTAGTGCATGCCGCTTGTGAAGCAGCAAGATGTCCCGCCGCGCCATGAATGCAGCGAGATGTCCCGCCCGCGCGCCTTGCAGAAAAAATTTCTGGCGGGCGGCGGCGACGCTATTCTGACGCATGCATGCGATCGTTCATAACCGGATGGATCAGATCTCCGGCTGGCGAGGTTGCGGATGACATGAAAGCCTCGTTTGAGCAGGCTATCGGCGTCATCCGGCAACTAAGGAGAAATGAGAGCTCCGGCCAAGCGCGACATCTTGAGGAGAAGATCGTCGAAGTGCAGACTAGGAGGAGACCGATGCCTTGTTGAAGAGGACGGCGTCATCGTCAAAGAAACTTATGGGCGAGAATGACATGCTCCGCCAATGGCGCCAAAGGCTGGTGGAGGAATCCGTGGATGTTCTCAAGCAGCGTCTTGAGGACACGAAAAGAGCTCATCGCCGCTTCGCCCGGAGACTAGTTCCATGACCTGCAACAACGCATCAAGAAAGTAGAGATCAGTGAGCGGATCCTTGTCTTCCTTCTTCTTTTGCCCTTGTGTATTTGGGCATAGCCGCATGTGGCTTTTTAATTATCTTTCTAATTATGTAAGACAATTAATCGTCCTTATCTTTACTTGGAAGATCAATGTTGCGAGCTGGAATGAAGAAAACTCTTCTTTGTGGCGACCACAGCGTTCTTGTTCTTCTAGTTGCTCTTTGGGCTTCCTTGATTTCCTGGTTTCTTTTGATGTAATAATCGGTTTAGGATGTGGATTGTGTTGTCGGTTGTGAAATGTTGGGTTCTAGCGCGGATGTTTGCCCTTTATTGGCCTCTTGGGATGTTGCGATTTCAATCTGGTAGCTTTTAGTCCTTCGTTTTAGGCTGGAGTTGTGCTAAACTTCTTGTGAATTGTGGTGGTTTTAGTAATGAAAATCGGAAGGGGAAAGCCCTTCTTTGATAAAAATATATTTAATCGTCCTTATATATTCATCGGTCTTGCTATAAGTCGCGATAGATGCTATATAGGTCCGTCGGATCTTACATCAAGATCCGTGCTTTCAGATTTTCTTTTTCTCTCTTAAATCTCAGTCGGTGAGACATAGCCACGCCATTAAGCAGAGGCTCGGCGCCATTAATGGAGACCTTGGGAGAGAGGTGGGCGGGGCGAGATGGAGGTCAAGGGCTCTCCTCCCGATAAGCACGCGCGAGTGCGATCGCCGCGCCTCTCGTACTCAAATAGCTACCACAGGCGCCTCTAGCTAATAAAAAATGGGGCGGCGTGGCGGCACGTAAATGGTACTAGTAAGTAGAGCATACGGTTTCAATAATACTTGTGTTTCCGATTGTAGCGTGACAACACTTGTTCCAAAATGACTTTGTTGATTGTTAATGTATGCCTATAAATCGGACTGCAAATTTACCACAGCATGTTGGTGCCATGTCATGGCACCAAGCCAAATTCATTATTTTCATGCGTGTTTTGGATTCTGAGAATTAAAAACTAAGTTTCTCAATGTTTCCAACCCAGCCCGGCGCCCAAATTTTGAATTTCATTCCCATTTCTTGCATGGAACCTAGAAATTTACCGAGGACACACATGTGATTTTTCAACCAACTTTGGTGCCTTTGGAACATGTGCGGTTACAATGGTAGGAGATCTACATATCCAGACGCCAAGCTTGCCTTCCACGCCAAGGAAAGTCCCATCCGGACACGGACGATGTCTTCAATCTTGTATCTTCATAGTCTTGGAGTCCGCCGATGATGATAGTTCGCTATCCGGACACCCCTAGTCCGAACTCCTCAAGAGCCCCCGAACCAGGCTTCAATGACGATGAGTCCGTGCGCGTATATTGTCTTCGCATTGCAAGGCGGGTTCTTCCTCCTAATAATTTATAGAAGATTGTGAACACCAGGATAGTGTCCGCCTCGCAAAAATAAATTCCACATACCACCGTAGAGAGAATAATATTACACAAGATCAATCTGACATATTTTGTGGCGTGACTTCGCACCACTACCAAGCCTTTATTCAAATTGTTTTTACTGTTCCACCTCGGTAGCGCTTAGCAAAGCGGTTTCCTTGGCACGCCTTGTCGAGGCAGAGATCGTGTTCCCTTATTCCGGATTCCCATCAATACGGACGGGTAACCCAACCGCGCCATTGATTGTGGTGCTTGGGAGATAAGCGAGTTTTACCGGGCCGGTGGGGACACATGTTTTGTCCGCCCATATAAGGATAAGGATCCACCCTTTCACCCACGCCTTCTTCCTCCTTTGCTCATCCATTCCCGTGCACTCGAGATCTAGCGCCTAAGTCCCCACTTTCCTCCTCAACCTTCTCCAACCATGTCGAGCGGAGGCAGATGGATGGCCTCCTCCGTCATGAAGGGGCACATCACAAGATCAAGGGAGGCCGGATACTTGTCCGGGCGATATCACAGACAAGCTGCCCGGCATGGGGCAGCTTATTCCAACCCCCAGTCCCCATGAGAGGGTGGTATTTCTTCCCCACTTCTTCCGTGGACTAGGTTTTCCACTTCACCCATTTGTCCGGGGCTCATGTTCTACTACGGCCTGGACTTCCATGACCTGGCCCCAATTTCGCCCTCAACGCCTCGGTGTTTATCGTCGTGTGCGTAGGCCTTGCTCGCATCCAGCCCCACTTCGCTTGTCGCTCAAGACCTTCAAAGGTCGTCAAGGTTGTGAAGGGCAGCTGCGGAGTGCGGAGGCGCCATGGTCGGCAAGATGGCCAAAGTCCTATGGCTCGAGGGCTCCTTTGTGGAGACAATAAAGGGGTGGCAATCGGGTGGTTCTACATCACCGAGCCACGCGATCCTGAATGGGTGGCGGCCCCAATTCAGATCTGGATTCCCCACGGCTCTCATCATGGAAAGAGACGGGCTGAAGTGGGGGATTCGACGAGCTATCCGGACTCCAAACACGCGTCCGGAACCTCGTGGACAAGAATCGCAGCTTGTCGACGTAATCCGTGTGATGCTCATCCGCCGGATTCTCCCATGCCAACAATCGGACTTCAATTTGTGGAGTTCGATCCGCACAAAGACCGAACCTTGAGCTGGCCCTTCGATACCACGTGACGAGGATGCCCGAAGGTGTTGTTCAAGGGCGCCGGTTCCCCACATCCGCTAACAAAGATCGCGGATACAGCTCGCGCTTCAAGCCAGCAAGGTAAGTTATTTGACCCTTTACGGGCTCCTTTTCCATAGATTGACTCTACGGGTTTCAAAACTCCTATTCTTTGACAGTTCGGTTGAAGACGCCCGGACAGATTAACTGTCCGGCCTTTGCCGTAAGACTCAGCGGACGCCTGATTGACGGAAGAAGGGTCGCACCCCATGTGGTGCCGGAGAAGAAGGCTAAGAAGGAGGCTACGGAACTCGAAGGAGCACCCGACGCCAAAGTCTTTGCCGGATTCGAAGCGTAATCTTCTTCAAGACGCGAGGAGGAAGAAGAAGAAGCTTCTCCCCGCCGGGAGGAGAGGAAAGGAAGGCCGCCTAACCGGGAGGCCGGAGGGTCCAAGAAGGAAGAACCTTCCTCCGACTTCTCCACCAACGCCGACGATGGCGAGGGGATCGCCTATGAGGGCCAAGCCTCGGCGAGATCGTAAGTGTCCGGATACCCGAATAACCTCAAGGTTTTGCTTTCGCCACATAACGCCTTTCTAATGCCGCGATACAACCCTGCAGTCCGCCCAAGGATGATCTTCCCGCTTGCCGAGCGGGTCCTTGGGTGCGCCGGATATGGATTCCTTCCGACTGCCTCCACCCCGCGTGCCGCGGACGACGCCGAGGTGGGATCCTGAAAGGACCCACCAGAGGGGGAGGCCCCGAGGTGTCGCAGACACCCTCCCGGACTGTGCACCTGACTCAGCCCCGAGGCTGCAGTGGCTCCGAGTCCGGGCGGACGGCCCCTTCGTAAGAAGGGCAAGACCGAGACGCCGGCTGCCTCCGGCCCAACCAGAGGTGCGGATATTTGCTGGAGGCGCCAATGGCGCCCATCGAAGAGGAACACCGCACTTATTATGAGTGCGGTGATTCGGGTTCAGCTTCGCCAAGACCGAAGCTCGCAATAGCCTTCTAACAAAGCTTTGAGGTAAGAATTTCAACATATGTAAAATGGTACCGCATAGACAAGAGTCTCGATGCTCGGTTCGGTGTTCGGAAAGAAAAGCCGGACCGAGGATCTTTAGAAAGATAAACGCAGGAGTCATAAAAATATGTCAATATGGGATTGCAGGTTGTCTGACTGACCAAGACCGCCAGGCGGAGGTCAATACTTTGAAGAAAAACTCGAGCGGTCCGAAACGAAGCTCGCCATGCCAAGAAGCAGCTCGAGGAAAAGAAGGTGAGTAATACCTTATGAAAATTGTACCTTATGTAAAAGGATTTGGTTGCAAGAAAATGACAAGGATAACGTGGGTATTGTAGGGGCCGCTAACGAGGTGGCGACCACTGAAGGAGGCGATGGCCGCGGCGAGCGCACGCGGCCGCGAACGCACCGAGCGAGAGAAGCAGGAGGCGCGGTGGCGGAGGTACAGAAGAGCTCTAGGATCTCGTGAAAAACATGAGAACTTGAGCGTGACTCAAGACTCGAGAGTCTCGAGCTTGCAACGGCTCTTGAGAGTGCCAAACCGCTAAGGCCAAGCCTACAAGACCCTCCAGAGATTGAAACGGTGAAGAAAATAGCAGCAGGTAAGGCATTTTTCATGCAGAGTAAGCATGTGAGTGTTAATTACCTGTTGCTTACCCAAATTCGGAGCTTTCCAGGGGCGATCGCAGAGCTTCCTCGCAGCGTGTCCGATGCTACCGCATTCTACCGGGCCGAGGAGGGGAGTTCAACGGAGAAGGTCTTCTGGTCTCAGATGTCGAGGTCGGACATCCGGTGCCTTAGCGACCACCAAGCAGCTGGTCGAGCTCCTAAAGGCGGCCGAACAGGCCATGAAGGGCCTTATAGTTCGGCTGTGGCCTAAGGAGGCCATGCCTGGAGCTACTTCGCCCCAGGCGCGGCCGGTGGATGCGCACTGGGTTGAAGTTATCAAGCATTCCGCTTGTATCGAGGGTGCCTGCCGGGCCCTTGCCCGCAAAAGGTGCACTGGGCAAGATGGATGCCTGTAAGCTCGTGGACGGACCCGCCACCGTGAGGGCAAGGAGCATCGCACGCCGAGATGTATTATAAGAGTGTGTCAAGGGCGCCCGCACTATTGCGGGTGAGTGCTCCAAAGATGTAATATTTGAGTAGACTCGCATTTTGTTATCCTCATGCGCTGAAAACTTAGTTCATATGCGCTTAAGCAACGCTTGTTAATTTAAAATATTACCTCTCAGGCGGCTATTTATCAAATCTGAGAGATGGCAAGTCGTCGGCTTCACCCCCATGCCACGAAAGTGCTAGGGTGTTCGGGATAAACTTGAGCGCTCTTGTTCCCATTTTGGGTCCATCTAGGAGGCGCCAACACAACGAACAAGGCAACCAGACTTATAATGCTTGAACACTCTCACTTAGCCATAGAATTTATAATTTTAAATTTCGTAAGCCCCTAGTCTTCGGAAGGTCAATTTGGGGCGCTATCCACGCCTTGGCCGGACAAGATCCGGCCTCGCCTAATCGGCATAAGTCCTTAGGACTCGCAGAAAACCTCTCGAACAGCGACAGCCTCGCCTCATCATGACGGCCAGTTTTAGCTTTCCATCGAGGCGTTAACCCAGCCGAATCGGGGCGGAATCGCGAGTGGTTCTCCGGTGCTACCTTAGCCGATATAACGGAATGTAAGGTACCAAAACACGGAGCCGGGCTATTGACCCAAGACATGATTCGAGCCGATGCATATAGTGCTATAAGTTCGGGTGCCACACTTGTGAAAGTGTTCGACTCATCACACCATAACGCTGGAAACATAAGCCCTCGGTGTATATTAGCCGCACTAAAGTGTACGGATGCAACATGTCGTGAATGAACATATGTATGAAAAAGAAATGCAATTATAAGCAAAAGGTGCTGCATTGTTTTATTCAATAAGTGCTGCTACGAATACGTAACAATACAAATAGTGCGATAAGCAAGGTAGGAGACTGTTTAAACATGTCCCTTCCAAGGGTAGGCTGCAGATTGGTGTATGAAAATGCTCGTAATGGAGACCACCAGATATTCGTTGTAGCCTTTATCCTTCCCCGGCTGTTGCATCATGAGTTCGGCAGGTCTTGCCACGGACAGGCTTCCGACAAACGGAGTCCTGTATTTAAAAAGTAAAAGGTAAAAAGAAAAGAAAAGGAACGACACACTTGAGAGCCCCTTGTGTGGTTGAGCCGCAGATCTGGTGTATTGTGGTCGTGCCCCTCCCCATGCCCATGGTATCTTCGTGAGCGTAATGGTGTACGCGAAGGACCTGCTTTGACGCTTCGCAGAGCTAGGTTAGGGCCGCATCGCTACGCGTGCTCGAACGCGCTGTGGTCTTGTTGTAAGTTACTCGGCGCGCTTGTTGTGTCCGCCGCTTAACGCCGGATTCGATAATTGCCTTAAGAGGCTGCATTGCACTTCGCCACGAGAGCAGCAGATGTTCCTCCGCGCGGAGGGAACGCTCAGTGTTTCCGCTGACCGTAATGACTCCTCGAGGGCCTGGCATCTTGAGCTTGAGGTATGCGAAAAGCGGCACCGTGTTGAACTTTGCAAACGCGGTATGTCCGAAAGCAAGGCATGATAGCCGCCATGAACGGGACTATGTCGAAGATTAACTCGCGCCGAAGTTATCCGAGGATCCGAAGACCACTTCCAGCAGTAATTGAGCCTATACAATTGGCTTCTACACTGGTATGACGCCTTTAAAGGTCGTTTTGGTAGGTTTAATCCTTGAGGGTCTATGCCCATTTTGCGACCGATCCCGGTAAAGCAGTTCAGGCTGTTGCCGCCGCCCATCGTGACTCGTTAGGTGAAATCCATCGATGGTTGGGTCTAGGACTGGTCGGCGAATCCGCCGTGGCGGATGCTTTGGTGGGTGGTCCTTCGGTCAAAAGTGATCGGGCAGGAGGACCACGGATTGAACTTGGGCAATCGCCCCATCGCGTGAGACATCCCTCGAGTGCACGCTTCCGCTCCCTTTTGGGTATGTGGGTTATGATATCATGTTCACCGTCCGCACTGCGTGGGGAAACCCTTCGTCCTCTATTGTTCGGCGGTTGGGTCTCGCCTCGCTATCGCTATGCAGCCCTTGTCATTGTTTTCGCAATTAACTTGCCTGCCTGTTGAATACCCAACAGTCCCTGTTGGTGTGGTTAGTGGTTTTTCGGGTGCCGTGTATCCGCACAAGCGGTCGAGTATTCGGTCCAAACCGGACGGACCGGAGTAGTTCGCTTGAATGGTTTTTTCCGCGACCGGTTTAGAGCCTTGAATCCGCATTGACCGACGATCCTCAATATTGTGCCGCTTAGTGCGGCGCTTGTTTTTGTTACGACGCTGCCTGCCGCTTTGGTCCTTGAAGTCCGGACCGCCAGAATTTTTGCCGAGGTTGTTGCTGCGTGCTAGCTAGCTGTCCTCACCCGCGAAGCGGGTCATGAGTGATGTGAGGGCTGCCATGGAATTTCGGCTTTTCCTGTCCTAGGTGCCGACAAGCCACTCATCGCGGATGTTATGCTTGAAGGCCGCGAGGGCCTCCGTGATCCGGACAATGACGATTTGGTTTTTCTTGGTTAAGAACCATGTCCGTAATTGTCCGCCGATTCGTCTGCTGCTGAATTATGTGGCTTAGGTCATCAACGCCCGGTGGTCGCACATAAGTGCCCCGGAAGTTATCGAGGAATGCGGGTTCAGGTCCTCCCAGCTCCCAATTGACTCGCCGCAAGCTGTTGAGCCAATGTCGGGCTGGTCCTTTAAGCTTGAGGGGAGGTATTTGATGGCGTGAAGATCGCCACCGCGGGCCATGTGGATGTGAAGGAGATAGTCTTCGATCCAAACCGCGGGTCCTGCGTGCCATCATAGGATTCAATATTGACGGGTTTAAACCCTTCGGGATTTGATGATCCATTACTTCATCCGTGAAGCATAGTGGGTGTGGCGCCTCAGATCGGGCGATATCACGACGGAGCTCAAAAGAGCTTGGTCTGCTTTTGTTCGGCCCGCCGGACTTATCAGGTCCGCGCGACGTTGTCGCCACGCATCGTGGGGCGCCCACGCGATCCATAGATCGATCTTGATTGTCTTGCCTTGTCCTCCAATATATCTCGCAGGTCCGGAGCGCCCCTTTGGCCAAGTGCCTTTTGAGCGATGCCGGGTGCGGTTCTAGTGAAGGGCCTAGAGGCCTCTCCGCCGCGCCACGGGGTGGTCGGTCACCGTATTGTCTCCTGGTGATGCGGGTTCGTAAGCCTCCTCCTCTAATCGGGGAGCAGCTTATGCTTAGGGTAGCTTTTGAGGGCGCTCGAGCTCATGCTCTTCGCCGCGAGGACTTCGGTCCATCCGCTTGCTAGCGATCCCGATCAGCTCTAAGTCTTGCTGCTTTTTCTTTAGGTTGTTTGCCGTGGCTATAAGCCCGCGCCTAAAACGCTCTTGTTCGACGGGATTCTCGTGCACGATTTAATTCATTGTCGCCGAGGCTTGCTTGGTCTTCTGGAGGAGGCATATAATCCTCACCTCTTCTTCGCCGCCTCTTGAGGGTCTGGCGCTCTTCATCCTCCCCGCGATGGATCTTGCCGGAGTGGATTGTCTTCGGCGTTGTCCGGTGTATTGTTATCTCCGTCCCGAATCTTCATTCTTGCTTGTGGCGGATTTAGAGCGGCGCCACGACGCCGGCGCTTGGGCTGCTTCTTGGCGGGTCATCCTCCGTTGTTCCATCGCCGCTCCCATCTTTTGGGATGTCCACCATGTATATGTCGATGACGAGGTGGCCTTCCGAAGGCCCTCATGGGCGCTGGTCTTGGTCGCCTCCAAAGATCGTCGCCCATACCGCCGATGTCTTCGAGTCGTAGTCTAGCACGTCGGTTAGGTCGTCGACAAAGGCTACCAAGTGGGTGGTGGGTGGGCGTCGAATTTCTTCGCCGATCAGATCCCAACCTTCCCGACCGTAGTCCGCCCAGGCTCTCCGGATAAAGAGAGAGACTTTAGTGAATTCAGGATGTCGCCAAAAGGCGAGTGCTGAAAGATGTCCGCGTCCGTGAACTACATAACGGGCGCCAATCGGATTCAATCGGCAAGGGCGCGGAGGGTTCAGAGTCCGGATAGGAGTCCGCACCACTCGAGTCGAGGTCTTCGCAGCGACGTGGATGGAGTTCGCTCGATCGCCGAGAGATTAAAGCCCCGAGGCGGTGTCCAACCACTCGTCCTCGATCGGGGAATCCGCCCGGATTAAGGGTCGGAGCGATTCTCGTGCGCCTCGTGGCACTATTCGCTTGCGAGCTAGATCATGCCCATCGAGACAAGGCGCGCGCTTGGTCGGGCTCGAATCGTCAAGATCAAGTCTCCGCGGATATCAGCCGTATAGTTTAGGGTTTCCAAATCGACCTGACGGCCAGGGCGAGATTTCGATCTGCTCCAGATGGCCAAGCGAATTGACCGCAGATGCAAAGCCGCCCGAACACGAAGATCTGTCCGGGAGAAAAGTCTCACCTCGACCGTGTCGTTGTTGATGATCAAAGGAGCCATCGGCCTATCGGCGACGACATATGGGAACTCTCAATGAAAGCACCAATGTCGGTGTCAAAACCGCGGATCTCGGTAGGGGGTCCCGAACTGTGCGTCTAGGCGATGGTAACAGAGAAAAGGGACACGATGTTTTACCTGTGTTCGGGCCCTCTCGATGGAGGTAAAACCCTACGCCCTGCTAGATTAATATTGATGATGTGTGTTACAAGAGTAGATCTACCACGAGATCAAAGAGGCTAAACCCTAGAAGCTAGCCTATGGTATGATTGTTGTTCGTCCTACGGACTAAAACCCTCCGGTTTATATAGACACCAGATAGGGTTATGGTTACACAGAGTCGGTTACAATGGTAGGAGATCTACATATCCGTATCGCCAAGCTTGCCTTCCACGCCAAGGAAAGTCCCATCCGGACACGGGACGAAGTCTTCAATCTTGTATCTTCATAGTCTTGGAGTCCGGCCGATGATGATAGTTCGGCTATCCGGACACCCCCTAGTCCGGAACTCCCTCAGCTGCAATAACCTATTATTTAAAACTAGGCCACAATAACCATGGACTAATATTTATTGTAGTGACACTGGGCCTCCACGGGTCAGAGAACATGGGCCTTCTACGGGTCAGAGAAGCGGTAGGCCTTCTACGGGCCGAGAAAAAATGGGCCTTCTACGGTCGTATCATCAATGGGCCTTATACGGGTCAGATGATCGATTAATGAACATGGGCCAATAACGAGTCAGCATTATGGTCAGAACGGCTAGAGTTGAATCGTCCGCTCATGGGCGACCATAACGGGCCATCGGTAATAGGCCGATTTGATGACGCCATGAAAACGCCCAATGTATTAACGGACCACAAACGGGCCGATCAGAACCACGGGCTGAATTTGGCCCACAAGCATAAGATGACAAGAATGGGCCGTAAGTAAACGATCGCCGGAAATGAGCCCAAGAATAAATGGGCTCGAGAAGGCCGAAAGATAACATATCTGAAACGCCCAACGGAATAACGGGCGTTAATGGGTATAAAGTGATACACTGCTCATTACGGGCCGCCACCATGGGCCGTTAATGGGTGTAAAGTGATACACTGTTCATTATGGGCCGTTTCACCACGGGCCGTTAATAGGCCAAGAGTTACATAGGGCCTCATATGGGTCGAAGACGGATGGGCCATACATGGGCCGGCGAAAACGGGCTAGAATCATATTCGATGGCCCGATGACGCCATCGGGCCTAATTCGGATAGGGCGAACGGTCCTTGGGTTAGCGGGCTGAATGGGCTATATGCTAACGTGCCGCTAACAGGCTTTCCATGGCCGCCCGCTACCTTTGACCAAGTCAAACGGGCCGCCTTTTCACAGAATGGGCCTCTGTTGGTCGTGCCGCGTGTCGACGTATCATAGACGCCTTCATCCCAATGAGTGGATGACATCTCTCCCAACGATGAGCCGACATCGTGTTTCCTCCACCAATGATGATTTTACACGGAAAATCCCCATTGGTCGGGGCGTTAACGGGTTATCGATCCAAAACCCGACCCGATAGCTTAACGGCATTCCGCTACGGTGGATACCGCGTGTCACTCACCCTTGACGAAAGCACTTCGGACGCGTGATTTATCGTCATGGAAGTGCACACTGCGTGATGATAATTTTGGTAATGTCATGGAACACTTCTCACGACAGCACAGGTATGACTATCTTGATTCTGTCATAAAATCGTCATGGATGTACATGCATGACAAAAAACGCGACCTACTGTGACAAACACGTATCATCACGGAAGTGTATTTTTTTATAGTGTTTGGAGAGGTCATGACTTTAGTTAATGTTAATCCCACTAGTTTGGAAGAGTGTCAACTTTGCATACATGTGGATCGTGTTAAGAATATGTTCTGTGATAGATATATTGTTGAATTTGCTTATGATCCTACATGTAATTATTATGAGATAGGAAAATATGGTTGTAGAAATTTTCATGTTACTAAATTACCTCTCGTTATGTTGAGATTGCTATTGTTTCTTTCCGCTTCCTTGCATATGCTAGTTTTTGCTTGCCTTGATAATTTGTTTGCCTATAAGATGCCTATGCATAGGAAGTATGTTAGACTTACATGTGTTTGTCACGTATTTTATGATGCTCCCTTTGTGCTTCAATTCTTGTCTTTCATGTGAGCATCATTGAAATCTCTATGCCTAGCTAAGGGCATTAAACGATAGCGCTTGTTGGGAGGCAACCCAATTTTATTTTAGTTTTTTGCTTTTTGATCCTGTTTAGGAATAAATTTTTGATCTAGCCTCTTATTAGATTTGTTTTTGTGTTTTAATTAGTGTTTGTGCCAAGTTAAACCTATAGGATCTTCTTGGATGATAGTTATTTGATCTTACTAAAAATTCCAGAAACTTTATGTTCACGAAAACAATAGTTTAAAATCACCAGAACATGATAAAATACTGATTCCAATTGCAGCAGATCAATAAACAAATTATTTAGGTCTTCCTATTTTGGTAGATTTTTCTGAGTTACAGAAGTTTGTGTTAGTTACAGATTACTACAGACTGTTCTGTTTTTGACAGATTCCGTTTTTCGTGTGTTGTTTGCTTATTTTGATGAGTCTATGGTTAGTAAAATAGTTTATAAACCATAGAGAAGTTGGAATACAGTAGGTTTAACACCAATATAAATAAAGAATGAGTTCAATACAGTACCTTGAAGTGGTGTTTTGTTTTCTTTCGCTAACGGAGCTCACGAGATTTTCTGTTAAGTTTTGTGTTGTGAAGTTTTCAAGTTTTGGGTAAGGATTTGATGGATTATGGAACAAGGAGTGGCAAGATACTAAGTTTGGGGACGCCCAAGGCACCCCAAGGTAAATCTAAGGACACCAAAAAGCCAAAGCTTGGGGATGCCCCGGAAGGCATCCCCTCTTTCGTCTTCGTCCATCGGTAACTTTACTTGGAGCTATATTTTTATTCACCACATGTGTTTTTCTTGGAGCGTCTTGTATGATTTTAGTATTTGCTTTTAGTTTACCACAATCATCCTTGACGAATAAACTTTTGAGAGAGACACACATGATTCGTAATTTATTAGAATACTCTATGTGCTTCACTTATATCTTTTGAGGTATATAGTTTTTTCTCTAGTGCTTCACTTATATCTTTTAGAGCACAGCGGTGGTTTTGTTTTATAGAAACTATTGTTCTCTCATGCTTCACTTATATCATTTTGAGAGTCCCACAAAACAGCATGGTAATGTGCTTAAATTGAAATTAGTCCTAATATGATAGGCATCCAAGATTAGTAAAAACTTTCTTATAAGTGCGTTGAATACTAAGAGAAGTTTGATGCTTGATGATTGTTTTGAGATATGGAGGTAGTGACATTAAAGTTGTGCTGGTTGAGTAGTTGTGAATTTGAGAAATACTTGTGTTGAAGTTTGTAAGTCCCGTAGCATGCACATATGGTAAACGTTGTGTAACAAATTTGAAACTTAGGTGTTCTTTGATTGTCCTCCTTATGAGTGGCGGTCGGGGACGAGCGATGGTATTTTCCTACCAATCTATCCCCCTAGGAGCATGCGCGTAGTGCTTGGTTTTTTAAGACTTGTAGATTTTTGCAATAAGTATGTGAGTTCTTTATGACTAATGTTGAGTCCATGAATTATACGCACTCTCACCCTTCCATCATTGCTAGCCTCTTCGGTACCATGCATTGCCCATTCTCACCTTGAGAGTTGGTGCAAAATTCGCCGGTGCATCCAAACCCCATGATATGATACGCTCTATCACACATAAACCTCCTTATATCTTCCTCAAAATAGCCACCATACCTACCTATTATGGCATTTCCATAGCCATTCCGAGATATATTTCCATGCAACTTTCCACCGTTCCGTTTATCATGACACGTTTCATCATTGTCATATTGCCTTGCATGATCATGTAGTTGACATCGTATTTGTGGCAAAGCCACCATGCATATTATTCATACATGTCACTCTTGATTCGTTGCCCATCCCGGTACACCACTGGGGCAATCATATAGAGTCATACTTTGTTCTAGTATCGAGTTGTAATCATTGAGTTGTAAATAAATAGAAGTGTGATGATCATCATTCATAGAGCATTGTCCCAAAAAAAAGAAAAAAAGAGAGAAAGGCCAATAAAAAGGAAAGGCCCGAAAAAGGGAGAAAAGAAAATCAAGAAGGGACAATGCTTCTATCCTCTTTTCCACACTTGTGCTTCAAAGTAGCACCATGATTTTTATGACAGAGAGTCTCTTGTTTTGTCACTTTCGTATACTAGTGGGAATTTTTCATTATAGAACTTGGCTTGTATATTCCAACAATGGGCTTCCTCAAATGCCCTAGGTCTTTGTGAGCAAGCAAGTTGGATGCACACCCACTTGGTTTCTTTTGTTGAGCTTTCATACATTCATAGCTCTAGTGCATCCGTTGCATGGCAATCCCTACTCCCTGCATTGACATCAATCGATGGGCATCTCCCTAGCTCGTTGATTAGCCGCGTCAATGTGAGACTTACTTTTTTTGTCTTCTCCACATAACCCCCATCATTATATTCTATTCCACCCATAGTGCTATATCCATGGCTCACGCTCATATATTGCGTGAAAGTTGAAAAAAGTTTGAGATTACTAAAGTATGAAACAATTGCTTGGCTTGTCATCGGGGTTGTGCATGATGAGAGCATTCTTGTGTGACGAAAATGAAGCATGACCAAACTATATGATTTTGTAGGGATGAACTTTCTTTGGCCATGTTATTTTGAGAAGACATAATTGCTTAATAAGTATGCTTGAAGTATTATTACATTTATGTCAATATTAAACTTTTATCTTGAATCTTTCGGATCTGAATATTCATACCACAAATAAGAGAATTACATTGAAAATTATACTAAGTAGCATTCCACATCAAAATTCTGTTTTTATCATTTACCTACTCCAGGATGAGCAGGAATTAAGCTTGGGGATGTTTGATACGTCTCCAACGTATCTATAATATTTTATTGTTCCATGCTATATTATATTCTGTTTTGGATGTTTAATGGGCTTTATTATACACTTTTATATTATTTTTGGGACTAACCTATTAACCGGAGGCCCAGCCCAAATTGCTGTTTTTTTTCTATTTCAATGTTTCGAAGGAAAGGAATATCAAACGGAGTCCAAACGGAATGGAACCTTCGGGAACGTGATTTTCAGAACAAACGTGATCTAGAGGACTTGGAGTGGACGTCAAGAAACGAACAAGGAGGCGACGAGGCAGGGGCGCGCCTACCCCCTAGGCACGCCCTCCACCCTCGTGGGCCCCTCGTAGCTCCACCGACCTACTTCTTCCTCCTATATATACCTACAGATCCCCAAACCATCAGCAGAGGAGCCAAAACCCTATTTCCACCGCCACAACCTTCTGTACCCGTGAGATCCCATCTTGGGGCCTTTTTCGGCGCACCGCCAGAGGGGGCATCGATCACGGAGGGCTTCTACATCAACACCATAGCCTCTCCGATGATGTGTGAGTAGTTTACTTCAGACCTTCGGGTCCATAGTTATTAGCTATATGGCTTCTTCTCTCTCTTTGGATCTCAATACAAAGTTCTCCTCGATTCTCTTGGAGATCTATTTGATGTAACTCTTCTTTTTGCGATGTGTTTGTCGAGATCCGATGAATTGTGAGTTTATGATCAAGATTATCTATGAACAATATTTGAATCTCCTCTGAATTCTTTTATGTATGATTGGTTATCTTTGCAAGTCTCTTCGAATTATCAGTTTGGTTTAGCCAACTAGATTGATCTTTCTTGCAACGGGATAAGTGCTTAGCTTTGGGTTCAATCTTGCGGTGCTCGATCCCAGTGACAGTAGGGGAAACGACACGTATTGTATTGTTGCCATCGAGGATAAAAAGATGGGGTTTATATCATATTGCATGAGTTTATCCCTCTACATCATGTCATCTTGCTTAAAGCGTTACTCTGTTCTTATGAACTTAATACTCTAGATGCATGCTGGATAGCGGTCGATGTGTGGAGTAATAGTAGTAGATGCAGGCAGGAGTCGGTCTACTTGTCACGGACGTGATGCCTATATACATGATCATACCTAGATATTCTCATAACTATGCTCAATTCTATCAATTGCTCGACGGTAATTCGTTTACACACCGTAATACTTATGCTATCTTGAGAGAAGCCACTAGTGAAACCTATGGCCCCCGGGTCTATTCTCCATCATATTAATCTTCTGTCAACAGGCTATTTCTATTACCATTTATTTTGCTTTCTTTACTTTTACTCTTTACCATAAAAACAACAAAAATATTATCTTCTCTTCTCTATCAGATCTCACTCTCGTAAGTGACCGTGAAGGGATTGACAACCCCTTTATCGCGTTGGTTGCGAGGTTCTTATTTGTTTGTGTAGGTGCGTGGGACTCGAGCGTGGTCTCCTACTGGATTGATACCTTGGTTCTCAAAAACTGAGGGAAATACTTACGCTACTTTACTGCATCACCCTTTCCTCTTCAAGGGAAAACCAACGCAGTGCTCAAGAGGTAGCAGTGTCTCGCACCTCCAATTCACGGACGACACGATGCCGCTCTTCGAGCCAGACGACCATAGCATCGCTTCCATCAAGCTTATTTTCCTAGCATTCAAAGTAATCTCGGGCCTCAAGATTAACTTTCTCAAAAGTGAGGTTATCGCCATTGGGATGGCTGGCCCTGAGGCGACCCGTGTTGCCAACCTTCTTAATTACAAGCTAGGGAGGCCCAGACAAGCAAATGTGTTTGGCCCAGAGCCCCTTTATGGTAAGGTGGCGAATAGGGTGAGTCCTTGGCGCGGTAGGTTCATGTCCTTTGTTGCCAGGCTTATTCTAACAAACACTAGTCTCTCCTCGCTGCCCATGTTTACCATGGGGATGTTCCTTCTCGCTGACGGCATTCATGCCAAGCTTGACAACCCTAGGTCTAAGTTCTTCTGGGAAGGAACCGGGACCAAAAAGAAGTATCACTTAGTGAAATGGGTCGCGATATGCAGACCCAAAAAGTTTGGTGGATTGGGAATCCTTAACTCCAAATTAATGAACGTGGCCCTTCTCTTGAAGTAGGTTTGGAAGCTAGTGCAAAATGAGCAGGGCTCTGGGCGGAGATCCTTACGGCGAAATACTTCCCCGATGGAAATTTCCTCACTTCCAAAGGCAAGGGCTCGACTTTCTGGAATGGGATCCAGGCGGTCAAGCCGCCTTTCTCTCTAGGTGCCCAGTTTTAGGTTAATGATGGGAGGTCAACTTGGTTCTGGCTTGATATATGGTGCGGAACCATTCCGCTGTGGCAAAGCCACATGTCGCTCTATCGGTGGCCACTAACACCGTTATCCTAGTCGTGGACGCGTTGCACTCCTCCCTGCCTGCTCTCTCTTTTATGCGACCCCTTTCAGTTATGAGTGTGCGTCCTGGAAGGGGCTATGCCTCACGTTGTTCGGTGTCACCTTAAACTTGGAGTCCGACGCTGTTTCTTGGTCCCTCACTAACTCTAGTAAGTTTTTAGTTAAGTCGCTTTACGACAAGCTTTCGGAGGGCCCAACGCTTGACATAGCTAGGGGGTTGTGGAAAGTGGCCATCCCCCTAAAAATCAAAGTGTTCCTTTGGCAAATGTTTCGCGACCGGCTCCCCTCGTCCAACGACGTGGCTAAGAGAAACGGGCCATCAGATGGCACTTGTGCGGTCTATGGAGCGCATGAGGACGCAAATCACATTTTCTTTAACTGCCACCTCGCTCGCTTTGCATGGAGCGCGGTTAGGGAAGCTTTTGCCCAAAACTGGAACCCGCATTCCGGAGGGGAGTTACGCGCCATTCTCAGCACCCATAGGGGTGGTTTTTCTCGAGTTCTTTGGCGATGCATAGGGGCGTTGTTGTGGTCTCTTTGGACCACCCGTAACAAGATTACTATCGAACACAAGTTCCCCTCTCACCCTGCTGACATTATTTTCAAATGCCATTTGTTCCTTCAGACCTGGATGCCATTGGGGAAACGGCGGGACACTGAGCGGATGGGAGAATCCATGGAGAGGATCCGCGCCATCCAGATTGCTGCTCGTCAATGATCCCCATGGTGGTTTTGTGGGAGTTTTATCTCCTTTTTGCCGGCTGTTTCGGACTTCCTTTGTTCGTTCAGGCTACGGCCGGTTGCATGTACTAAGACTGTGGGCTAGGCCCAGTGTTGTGTTTTCTATACTGAACTTGAATGCTGCCTGTTGGTGGGCTTTATTAATTTAAAGTCGGGCGCTCCTTGCGTCTTCGTTCTAAAAAAAGAGTCTAATCTAGAAAACGTAGGGCAGCCAACTAAAGAATAGTCTAATCCAGAATAAAAAACAGGAAAAGCTTACCTTCAGCCGACCGATCACGCGCGTGCATCCACCAGCTCCGTGTCCGTTGGATCGCCTGTTGATCAGACGGATGAGAACCGCCCCGCTTTCCGCGCCCCGCGCGTTCGTTTTCTGAAACAGAGATATTGTTTCAGGATAAGCATTCGTGCAACTGGCCTCCGTTGACTCGTGTCTTTGGGAGGGCGACAGTTCTGGATTTGGGAGGGCGGCAGGGACGGCGTCGTTCGGCAACCAGGGCATATCCAGCGCGGTGGCGACAGCGACGGGTTCGACAGTGGCCGATGTCGACTCTAGCAAGTATGGATCGAGACCCCCCCCCCCTCCCCCCTCCATTCCTCCCGCATTTCTGGGCGACCACCGTCCTGGCACCACCAACACTAGACACAACCACATCACAACGCCTTACGTCCAAGCACACTCCAAGTTTCTGCAACAACAACGTTGTTGCGGAACGGCGGCAGCCAAGACTGTGCGATGCGACCGGAGATGTTGTTGCAATTTTTGTACCAAGGGTCTTGTTACAGAAAATTAGGCGTGGCGTGAGATGTCTTTTCAATTTTTGCAACAAGGGTCTTGTTGCAGAAAATTAGAGAATAAGAGTTTTTGCAACAGGGGACTTGTTGCAGAAAATTAAAGAAAAGGAGTTTTCGCAACAAAGCTCTTGTTGCAGGAAATTAGAGATGAGAAAGTTTCGCAAGAAAGATCTTTTTGTGGGATATTAAAGAAGAGGAGGTTTGGCAACTAGAGTAGCTCCTACACGCCGGCGGCGGGCTGATTTTGCGGTGGGTTGACAGCGGCGGCGCTCGGGGCGCAACTCAGTCAAGGTCGGGTCAAGACTGTCTTGTTTCTGCAACAGAGCGTTTGTTACGGGAAATAACGAGTGGACATGCGGGGCGTGGACACCGGATCAGACGGCTATCAGCTCGGGTATCCAACGGCTGTCGAGGCGACAGATAAAATATAAACATCGGCCGGCGGACGCGTAGCAGCGCCCACTTCGGAAAAGACCTTGCTACGTGTTACTCATTGGAAGTCCGTACATAAATATTACTTGATATAACTCAACCCGATCTTATCATCCATGTGGCCTTACCCGGCAAGATCCATCCATGATTCATCCAAGTTAGTTTTCTTTCAACTTCTTGCATGTTAATCATCACTCGGCAGTGTACCTGTTGTGCCCAGCTAATCACTATTTATATTTAAAAATGACAGAAATTTCCTTTTGTGGCTATGTTGCTACTTCTAACTTAATGAACGGTCAACACACACTCTGTCTATTAACGGTCAAATGTAACATTTGGCCCTGACAGCTGGCCACCTATGTTATTTTTTTCTCGAATACGCACGAGTGTGCGTATCATATTTATAAAGAAGGGGTGGGTAAAGAACCAAAATCCATCGGTAATATTAGTACATCATGAGCCAAGCTCCCACATCTACTACTCCTCAAGGAGGAGGCCTATGGTTACTACTCACGTCGCGCCCACCTTGCTAGCTCTGTAGCAACGCCGTTCCAATCCCCCTTGATCAGGCGCGCCATACACCAAGTGTTAGCTTCTTCCACAATTTGCATAATGAGCCCACTGAGCGAGTGTGAAGCACCATCAAAGACGATCGCATTACGATGCTTCCACATCTCCCAAAGGACTAGGGTGATGATGACGCGCATGTTCTTTGGCTTGTCCGCGCACCAATCCACCAAAGTTTCATGGCCCTCAGGAGTCCAAACCGGCTTGCCGATCGTGGTGCAAAGTGTTCTCCAGATCGTCCGCGCAAAGACACAGGTTAGCTCGATGTGGTCCAAAGTCTCCTCATGTTGGTCGCAGAACGGGCAGGTATCCGGGTGCGGTAGGCCTCGTCGAGCAAGACGATCTGCCGTCCAGCATCTGTTTTTCATGGCAAGCCACAGGAAGAAACGATAACATAACAGTGCCTTGGATTTCCACGTGAATTGTGCTGTAGCTGACACCTCCCTTCCTGCAAACCTTGCCGCATATGCAGACTTGGCAGAGGACATACCATTACTTTCCCAGGCCCAAGCTATGGTATCCGGCACTCCCTCTTGCAGATTAATCTCCTGAATCCGTAGCCACGGGCGCAGATACTGTCTGAGAGCTTCCAGCCCTAAGTCCGGGTTTATATCTGTTGCCCAGATTCCTGTATTGACAGCCTCTTCAAGAGATCTTACTTTCCTTTTACGTGGGGGAACAGTTGCACATACCAGTGGTGCAAGTTCCTAAAGACAGAATCCATCTAACCAACGATCCTCCCAGAAAAGAGTAAGATTCCCGTCCCCAATTGTTATCCTAGTCGCGGCATTGCAGAGGGCAATCGAGTCCTTGGGAACCTTGACGTTGAACTCGCTCCACGACCTTTGATGGTCTACTCGTTGCAGCCAGGGCCAACGCGCCTGCAAAGCCACGTTCAACCATGCGAGGTCTGGGATACCTAGGCCGCCAGTCCACTTTGGTGTGCATACCGTTGCCCAAGCAACTGAACAGTTTCCACCATTTGCTTGGCTCTTGCTGCTCCACAAAAACCTCTGATGATCCTGTTGATGGCATGGATGGTCTTTTTCGAAAGAGCAAGCGCGAGCATCGCATGTACTGGAATAGAGCATAGAACCGAAAGGACGAGGGTGAGTCTGCCGCTCTTTGGTAGTGTGGCCGCCTTCCACTTTGGCAGAAATTGGGCAATGCGTTCCACCAGGCTGTGTAGCTGTGCGGCAGATGGCTTGCGTAGGCATAGCGGCAGGCCAAGGTATTGGCATGGAAAAGTCCCGAGTTCACAGCCAGGGTAGCAGCGGTGAGCGCTTTCTCATCGGCAGAGCAGCGAATGGGAATTGCTGCTATCTTGTTGAAGTTCACTTGAAGGCCAGAGGCTGTCCCAAACAGACGCAAGATGCGCGAGCAAGCTTTAAGATCATTATCCGTCAGCTTAAGGAATACAATTGCATCGTCGGCGAAGAGGGATACCCGCTGCCTTAGCCCTTGACTTGCCAGCGGCGGCAAAACTTCCATGTCCACAGCAAGCCTGAACATATGGTGGAGCGGCTCCATTATGAGGATGAAGAGCATGGGGGACAAAGGCCCACCTTGTTGTAGTCCTTTGCAGTTGAATATCGGAGCTCCGGGAACGCCATTAACCATGATGCGGGTAGAAGAGGTGGCAAGCAGGCCCGCAATCCACTCAAGCCATCTTCTACCAAGGCCCAAAGCACGGAGGACTTCGAACAGAAAAGGCCACTGCACCGTGTCGAATGCTTTAGAAATATCCAGCATAAGCATGATTGCAGGTTGCCGTAGCGCGTGCAGCTGTCTCGCAGTGCTCTGGAACAACATGAAGTATGTTATAATCAGATTCAATTTGAGCCCAATCGATCATTAGTGTTTTCTGCGGAAAAACTAGACAAAACCATAGGTATCAACGGAAAAAAATAAGTAGGTAGTCTTTCGGAACCCTAACGCAATTGTTGTAGTCTTTTGCTACTTACCTGTCATCTGCATGTGAATCGTAAATTTTGCACTCATTAAAGTATGCTTTCCTTAGAACATCTCTAGCAGACCCCGCATAACATCGACCCGCAAAACGCGTTTGCGGTTCATGAAAACGGTTTTATGGGCGGCGTATGACGGTCAGATAAGCAGACCCATAAACGGACCCTTATAAAAGGATATTCGCGGAATATGCTCTTTTACGGGTCGGCTTTGCGGGTTCTGGTCTGGTGCCGCTCCCGCCGGCTCGCAAATTCTAAATTTGCACATCAATTTGACACAGGATAATGCATTTCTTTGCTTTTTCAACAACATTGGATACATAAGGACATCATCAAATCTTTGCTAGAATAGCAAGACCAAAGAAAACAAGAACCAATATCTTCCATAACTGCTCCCACTAGTTGGACCAATATCTTCTCCATGCATTCATTGTTGGTATGTGGATTCTTGATTTTGCATTGTTCATTCTTCTTCTTTGGTTCTAAAGAAGTAGACGTTGCTTCCCCTCTAGTTGCACTTGCAGCCGCTTCATTGCCTTTGATTCTACTAAGGAGTGCACGAATGTCTATTAAGTTTCTTTCTATCAATAAATCAATGTATTCGTCTTCCCAAAACCAAAATGAGCATCCATCTTTCTACACACATGATGATGTTCGAAATGAGCTATTGCAATTGAACCAAAGAATGCGGTGCCAAAGCCAAATGAAAACAACACGTACCCCGTCGTTTTTGCATTTGAAGAACACCCATGCGGGGTGCTTCGGCGTGCCTGAAGTTAGCTGTGACGCCCGGACAATTAGGCAACAGTAATCCCGCGGTAACGATGCCACGTCACCTCGATTACTGTTGGTAACCTCGCGTTATTTCGAAACCGATTCGAATTCAAACTTAAAATAAAGTCAAACGGTAAAGATTTTCAAAGGTTAAAACTAAAATGTTGGGGTGTTGCCAAATAATGCATATGTAATTATTGTGAGGGAAAAATAACTCCCCCCCCCCCGACTGGGCCTTGGCCCAGTTGGCCGTGTGGTCGAG
This sequence comes from Aegilops longissima, assembly GCA_021605205.1. Classification (NCBI taxonomy): domain Eukaryota; kingdom Viridiplantae; phylum Streptophyta; class Magnoliopsida; order Poales; family Poaceae; genus Aegilops; species Aegilops longissima. The sequence goes on from CM038682.1 coordinate 303,046,188, forward strand.
CGGCCTGTCGGCCCACCCTCGCTACCGCCTACTAGACTCCTCTCCCAGAAACCCTAACATGTAACCCACTTCGTCCGCCCCACGCTCCCCACTCCCCACTCCCTTCCCCGATCCAGAATTGAACGGGCGCTGACGCCGACGCTGCCGGAGGCGCTCAACCCGCGCCCGCCAAGGCTCCATCCGTCCCCGCTCCCTGCTCGTCCTCGCCCCCCCTCTTCGCGGACGCTGTCCACGACGCCGCTGCCGTCCTCTTCGCCGACGCCGTGCTCCAAGACCAACACGCCGGATCGCTTCCCCCTCCCTCTCGGGCGCCTCGAAGCCTCCTCGAGCACGCTGTTCAACCTTACGGCCCATGAGCGCCTCTCTCCTCTCGGTCTCCCTCGCGCAGCTCACGTGCCTCGTCGCGCCCGTCGCGTCAACGCTGGGCTCGCCCGATGTATCATTGAAGCCGCCGACCGCAGCATCCTCGCGCGCTCCGGCCATGGTCGGCTCCCCACCGCCGCGCCGACCGTCCCTCAGACGCTGCGATAAAGCACGCGCCCACTCGCGCCCGTGCTGCGTCTTCGCCATCATGGTCGCCGTCCCGAGCACCCCGACCTCCTCCCGTGCTCGCACATTGCTTGGCGCCAAGACGCGATCAGCCTCAGCACCGCCTCCCCACTCTCGGTGCCGTCTTGCATTACCGGGCGCTAAGTCGGGTGCGCCTCTGCGCCACACACGCAGCTGCTGCTTCAGCGCGCCAGCGCCCCACTAGCGCCGACCAAGATAGGCCACAAGGGCCTATGACAAGAGGGCCCCACCTCGTAACGGTTTTTAAAAAAGAAAGAAAAGAATTAAAAGAAAAAATTTAAAATTTAAAAAATATAATTAATAATAAAATTAACTAATTAATTAATTAATTAACTAAATAATTAACTTAATTAATCATGTTTAGTTTAACTAATTAAGATTAATTAACCTAATAAATAGTTACCCTAATTAACTCATCGTTAATTAGTTAAACAACCCCTAATCGTGGGACCCACTCGTCAGTTGACCAAGTCAACTTTGTAGACTCGCCGATGTCGAAGATGACATCATGTCGATGTCATTAATCTATTTTTCAATTAATTAAATAATTAATTAAATTCCGTAAATTAATAAAATCTTTAGAAAATCATATCTTTTAATCAGAATCTCGGATTAAAATATTTTCAACATGAAAGTTGCTCGTAACGATGAGACGAATCCGGATCGCAATCGCTCGTCCGCCACACACCCTTAACCTATCGAACTCGCAACTTTCCCCCCGGCTCCTCTGCTCGAAAACACGTAAACACCGGATATTTTCCTGATGTTTCCCCTTAACCGCATCACCTCATACCACGTTAGGTCACGCCTAGCATCGTTACTTGTCATGTCATTCATCGATATGCATCTGCTTACATGGTATTCATTGTTTCTTCCCCTCTTCTCTCCGGTAGACTACGAGACCGACCCGCTGCTGCCGCCTACCGACTACGGAGTTGACGACCCTCTCTCTTGCCGTGAGCAACCAGTGCAAGCCCCCCCCTTGATCTCCGGATATCGCCTATTCTACTCTATACCGCTTGCATTAGAGTAGTGTAGCATGTTATCGCTTTCGTTATACCTATCCCGATGCATAGCCTGTCCTTGTTACTATCAAGTTGTTACCTTTACCGCAATCCTATATGCTTAGTATAGGATGCTAGTATTTTCATCTGTGGCCCTACATTCTTGTCCGTCTCATGTGCTATATTATCGGGCCGTGATCACTCGGGAGGTGATCACGGTATATACTATATACTTTATACATGATACATGTGGAGACTAAAGTCGGTCGGCCGGTGGAGCACCATGAGTGGATCTTTGTGGCGAGCGACAGGCAGGGTTGAGACCGCCTAGGAGAGAGGTGGGTCTGCCTGCTCATCGCGCTCATGGATACTTAACATGCTTAACGAGATCTTGGTATTTGATCCGAGTCCTGCCACGGGCCTATACGCACTAACCAACTACGTGGGAGAGATATGGGCACTCGGCGTCGTGGTATCACCGGCACTTCGTGACATCACGACCGAGCGCGCGAGGCCGAATTGGATCGAACGCCACTAGGCTAGGTCTGCTGCCGCCTCGCACGCAGTGTGTGTGCTCGTATGATGGGCCCTGCACTCGCGGCGCTTAGGTTTAGACCCGCGTCTTGACCTCTCTGTTGAGCCTAGGTGGGGCTGCGACGTGTTGATCTTCCGCGGCGGGCATGACCCAGAAAGTGTGTCCGCCAAATGGGATCAAGCGTGTTGGGTTATGTGGTGCACCCTTGCAGGAAGTTAATCTATTCAATAGCCGTGATCTTCGGTAACAGGACGACTTGGAGTTGTACTTGACCTTATGACAACTAGAACCGGATACTTAATAAAACACACCCTTCCAAGTGCTGATATAACCGGTGGTCGCTCTCTCGTGGATACGAGGAGGGATCGCGGGTAGGATTATTGCTATGTGATGTTACTTGAGGACTTCGACCGCTCTCTTCTACCTTTGTAAGACGAAGGTGACCAAGCATAGTCTTCGATAAGACTAGCTATCCCCTCTTATTCGGCATTCTGCAGCTCACCATCGACATGGCCCTTTGTATATATCCATGCATATGTAGTATAGATCCTTGCTTAAGTAGTACTTTGGATGAGTACTCACGGTTGCATTGTTTCCCCTTTTCCCTATCTCTACTCGATTGCTGCAACAGCACGATGGAGCCGGGAGCCGACGCCACCGTTGATGACGACTACTACACTGGAGGCACCTACTACTACGTGCAACCCACCGACGACGACCAGGAGTAGTTAGGAGGATCCTGCAGGAGCCTGCGCCTCTTCGATCTCAGATCCCGCTTTGTGCTAGCCTTCTTAAGGCAAACTTGTTTAACTTATGTCGTAGATTTCGATATTGTTGCTTCCACGACTTCGTCTATGATCGAGCACTTGTATTCAAGCCCTCGAGGCCCCCGGCTTGTATTATGATGCTTGTATGACTTATTTTATTTTTAGAGTTGTGTTGTGATATCTTCCCGTGAGTCCCTCGATCTTGATCGTACACGCTATGCAGTATGATTAGTGTACGATTGAATCGGGGCGTCACAAGTTGGTATCGAGCCGATCGCTCAGGAATCCCCTTCCACACTCCTTGGCCAAGTCGAGTCTATACATTGCAAAACTTTTACTAACTTGGCTGTGTGCCTTACGGGCCCACGTCGCCATCGGGTGGTACTAGGATCTTTTACTCCTCGACCTTTACTCTGGGACTCTGAGCTCTCTTCTATTCGGGTTAAATGATTTTGCTAAAAACAAAACTAACTTTAGGTTCTCGATAATACTTTCTCCCGGAGAGCCCTCACTTCGATGATCGTCACGCACTAGAAGATTCCGGGTTACTCTACGATGTTATCTCGAGTCTTTGTGCCATCGCATTTGCGATTTCTTTCCACCACAACCCCTATGAAAAACTGCTTACACTTGCCATTCGCATAATCATTCCCTCGCTGATCTTTTTATTACAAGATGTCCCAAATACTCTTTGTTGTTCCGAAAATCCTTTAAGCTTATCGCCTTGCGTTCTTTACCACATGAATATCCCTATTGAAAATTCCTCGCACTTTGAGTATCTGCTCATCTCCGCTTGTTCAGATGCTTCATAAGATACTCAAATACTATCCGACCTTCCGAGCATCCTCTTCAAACTATTGCTCGGCAAATACTTGTATGCTTACATTATGGATGCTCCCATATCACTAGCAATATTCACTAGTATCTTTTGACACCGCTGCTTTGATCCTTTGATTCAGCATGTGTGCTAATGCACACAATCATCTATCAACCCTTCTAAATTATCTTTCTGGCTCAGACGTCATTTTGAACATGAGCTGGTTCTCGACCAAACTAATTGTCGTCAATTTTTCCTCTGGTCTATCCAACTTATCCATCTTTGATCAGAGCTTCTACTTCTGATCCTTTGTTTTGGAAATCATAATTCCTTTGTTAGCTAAGCATCGAATTATTCCAATGTTCTATAATATGATGCCCGTGCATTCTTTCTGGAGTACCGATACTCACCTCAGCTCTGTCGCGGATCGCCCGATCCATTGTTGGATTTCATCCGACATCGTCCTTCATATTCAATCACTTTGGAAGATCTTTCTCCATTGGTAAATCCTACCCTCTGATTGACCAACCATGCTCTGCTTTCGAGCTAGTGGTATTTACTATTGAAGCTTGTGGTATATGTTTCCATGATACCCTGACGGGTTGAACCTATGCCTTCCTTTATACGTGTGAACTCGGAAGTTTTCACGAGTCATACTCATCTGGTATTTCACCAGGTAAAACTTTCAACGCTAATGCCTTTATCAAAGCGAGAAGTGAATGGAAGGTTATACATTGAAGAAGTGGGAGTCGACCTTGAACTTTGTGTTCATGCCCATGGACACGATGGAGATACTATCATGGAAACTTCTTGTAATAATAACTATTTTCTTGATAAATATCATCTGGTATCTGTGAATTGATCCTTCGCAACCGTGGTTCCGACCATGTTTGTTCTCCCTTGATTCTATTTCTCAGACAAGTTAGAGTACTTGTCTTCTGCAGAGCTTTACCCCAGTCCAACCTCTACTTGATCTGTCATCAAGTATTACCCCCTGGTATCTTGAGATTATCATGGAACTGCATAACTTCTAATGAGTTCTTCATCAAGTGCTACATTCCCACTGATTTCAATTTTTCACGGGCTCTGAGTTATTAAACACTCAAAGACACCAATGACTGAACCGAGTCCGCACTACGGTTCAACAACTCTTCGGTGATCTTCTATAAGTACGAGTTTGTACCCGATCACATCATTCCTAGCCTGATCGACTATATCATTATCATGCTAAATTTTAACTGTGCTACCGGGTCCTTCTCGGAGCACAAATTTTGACGGTGAGCTAATCTTACAATCGATCTTCCTCGTCATACCGTTTGTCCTTGGGCAGCAAGCTTGATTTCGAGTTTGTGTCGTACCCATGGTTCCAATGACCTTTGGCTTCATCATTTCCGTTGACATTGATGTCATCGCCGATCGATTACATCTTCTAAAACCTCTCGACAAATGTGTCGTGATCATCATCAACATTCTGGGTCTTCCAAAATATCTATCGAATTCTTGATGAGAAATACCATCCTTGCCCTCGATGGTTTGTATTATCATCGGCAACGCACGTTCTCCCTCCAACACAAACCTGCTCATGTTTTGTGTATTACCTTGGGTTCCTTCCTACCCGCTTGTGTTATGTTCTACTTTGGAATATTGCCATCTTTTATGTCAAGGATGTCGTGGGAATTTCACCACCTCTTAAGAATTCTTGGTATGGTGATACTTCTCACTATCATCATTCTTCCTTGGTCCTCGTGTTGTTTTTAACCAGCATACCAATAGATGCTGTTTGAGTTCTGTACTTCTAGCAACCCTATTGCTTTGAAGTTAACGATCGACAGTTCGTTCTTAGACCGTTGATTATTGGATCGTCCCTCTAACATTGATCTTGCTGCCTAAGGTCATATTTCGGGCACACCTTTCAACTAATGATTGATTGTGTATGTTTCCCTAGAGCATACAACATTATACCATTTGAATTGACAAGTGTCATCTTCTTGTTCACATTATTGTGGAAATCCATCTTTTGAAAATCTCAATGAATTGTCGCTGAGTCAATCAGCCACCTCCTCACCTCTCCTTGGTTTAATGGTGAACTATTGTTTCAGGAACCCGCTCCCATAGTTCATTTCCGAGAATCTTGCAATGCCATTTCAACAATTTGTGTTGCGCCTTTTCTTCTGGACATCCCGAGCCCGAGGTATCATGACACCAATTGATCTGAATCTCGGTCGATATGATGGTTGGGACAACTTTCCAGAGTTATGTTGTTGGTCCTTTGATGACCCGGTAACATGATGTCATGCCTAGCACCCCATTTGGAGGACCTATCATTATAATTTCTTTTGCAAGGATAACCATTCCTCCCGGAGGAAATTGTAGGACTTATTTTATAAGTTACTCCCGATGGATCATTGGTGTATCCAAGTCCGCCCTTGATTGAAACACCATATCGTTGCTACTCAAGCATGTCTGTGGTACTCCGTTCATCACCAAGAACATTTGAAGCACAATGCTAAATTCTCTTTATCAATTATCCAAACACCGTTGTATGGGTAATGTCATGATTTTTTTTCTCCCCTTACCTAAATGGTTTTCTACCTTCTATCCTGTCATGGATATCATCTGCTTGTCCTTGGGAAGGATATATCCCTGAAATATGTGTTTAAACACATTTTCCTTTCCATTATTCTGTTTAATATGATAATCATATTTTACTTTCCATTGGTTGTTTGAACCTTTCTTGTGATCTATATGATCTAAGCAGCAATATTCTACCGCTTATGTAAACTCCTCGGTGTGCAATTACGTCGGCAAGAACTGTTATTATTGTTGATGACATTCCGGTAGCCATCGATGGACGAGAACTTGGCTCGTTGGTCCGCCTCGCTCAACGAAAGGTGAAAATGGTTCTCTTCGTCCCTCGCCTTGGTACCGACGTTGTTGCCGACATAATCGATGGCTACCCTCGACATGCCTTGCTATCATGACCATGCAAGCAGATCAACGCTTTCTACTTTTAACCCACATGGTGGGCCCATAACCCACAGCCCACAGATCGAAACCTGACTCTCCTATACCCCTATACCCAAGGTTGTTCTCACGCGTGGCCTCATATGTAATTCATGAGCCACCTTCAAAGAGATCATCAACTTTGGCGCCGACGCATATACTTATTCTTGTTGCTCAACCCCTTTCACCTTCCGATTAGGCCATCGAATGATTGCTTGCCACTGGAAACTTCTCATGGTACCTTCTTACTTTACTCTCGATAATTTCTTAAGTATCTTTTTGAAGGTTACTTTGTACCACATTCCCTGAGTTATCTGCCAGATAGTTGACCTTGAAGGTCCATTCTTCAGAAGTTACCCCTTATCATTATCGTAAGTACGATGGAGTTCCTGAAGAAAGGATGACAACCTCATCATGATGCATTGATGCATAGGAATGAAGACATCAGCGCTATGGATCGACCACTTCGAGAAGAGCAACCAAGACCGAGAAAATTGTTAGAATTTCGTAACCTATTATTCCCCTTTACTCCCCTCTTAAATCTCAGAACGAGATTTCTTGTAGTGGAGGAGAATTGTGACGCCCGGACAATTAGGCAACAGTAATCCCGCGTTAACGATGCCACGTCACCTCGGTTACTGTTGCTAACCTCGCGTTAGTTCGAAACCGATTCGAATTCAAACTTAAAATAAAGTCAAACGGTAAAGATTTTCAAAGGTTAAAACTAAAATGTTGGGGTGTTGCCAAATAATGCATATGTAATTATTGTGGAGAAACCACCCTTTTATAAGATGTTTAAAGGCTCTAAAGTAATTAAAACAGCAGCTATGACAATTAATTAAATGCCTTTTAAAAAAATAATAATAATGCAAACTATTTTAATTAGGTGTCAAAATTTTTGGGCAGAGGTTAAATTATGACATTA